>JAHDVE020003939.1:0-79905 GCA_022606495.2 Halesus radiatus
TGCAAGGAAGGTAATTACTCCGCATCCCTTGTGTTTTAGGGTCAAAAGGCTTTTGATTTTTTTTGTTCTTATAATTTTTTCCTTAGCTTAACAAAGATTTCTTCTAGCCGTGAACAGTCCTACTGAAATTCGACACCATTCCGTCCTCAGAGATTTAACACACACACACAAGCAAGCCGAAATATTTATACATTTTCGATGCTCGAATGTCTATGCGCGGAAACACACAGGTGGTTCAGTGTGGATGCCGTGGATGTCCTGTTTTATTCCGTATCCCTAAAGTACGAAAGTCAAACACTTTGGCGCATGCGCATTAAGTCCTGCCTTCCAATATGTTAGAACACTGGATGTGGTTTTGAGGAGAGCACCAACATGCAAAAACGACTTTAATGCTTATAGGCATAATTCACATAATAGCATACATATTTTCGAGTCGGGTGGATTGTTTTTAGAACGATTAGACATTAATAATTTCTTCAAAAGATTGGTATTCACTTTGTGGGGTCATTATTCATAAATGAATTAACATTTATTTTGTATTCACCACTCCATTAACTTACACCTATCTACATGTTTCGAAAGCGATGTTTTCTTCATCAGGAATATATAGAATACTCAAAAATAATAAAGTCAAGTATAGACAAATGACAAGTGGTGAATACAAAATAATTTTTAATTCATCGATTAGACATTTGTTTGCGTGACGTATTTTTGACAGTTTCACTCGAATAACTGAATCCGGGATATTGAAACATTGGATATCCTCTGATTACCCATTTAATTCGTCTTTTAAATAAATAAATAATACAGAAAATAATATGGATAGTTCACCGACGTGTTCTAAAACTGTAAACGATAATTGCGAATTGTGTGGTTGTACAATTAAATCATTAATGCGACAAAGTTTTGTGTCTCGGCCATCCACAGAAAAACAAATTCTCCAAACTGGAAAACTCACTCCCATTTCGTACACGATATCAAGAAATAAATAAGAAGGAGAGTCAAATCGAGCTCAAGTTTAATTAAATAAAACTCAGGTACCTACGTTCTGGATTTTTTTGTTATACAACGTTTAAGATATTTTGGATCTGTAATGTTGGGGAGCGTAAATGATTTATATAGCTAAATGGATAGACTCTTTTTATCATTAATTGCTTCTTGTTCATGTATTATATGATACGAACAGAAATACCACAATTTAAGAACATTATTACATCATTTGAATGAAGATATTTAACGGTTCTTACCCGTCGCTCTACGAATAAGGAACTCCAGTGAAAAATATAATGACTTTAAAAATATATGTTCATATAGATCAGCAAACGCCGATTCTGAATATATAACCTTCATTATATATAATTATACGTAGAATTTATAAAATCGTTATTTAAAAGTCAATAAAAAATCAGCTCATCAAAACACCGTGTTATGTTGGTACCATTGCATTCAGAACATCTGACGTCGCGCGAGCATTCTGTTATTGGATTAGTATGAAAATTTGTATTTTTCGATTTTGTTTTGTATTTTAAATACATATTTATTTGGTTTTGGCAAACTCTTAACTTAACTTGGATGTCTTTAAGCTCTATAATTGTTGTTCAATATAAACAACTATTATTCATGAAAGAAATTAGAGTATTTATGATCAAACCAACTGTCAATACGGATATTATGATAATGTTAGTGGTCAACACTATTATTATTCTTTGAGTTAAAGTTTCTAAAAAGGTACATAATTTTATTGCACATGTTTAGTTATGGTTTACTGTGAATAGAATATAAAATTATGTACGATAAAGATCATCCTTCTTTTGACATTTGATATTCTAACCTCAAAACTATATGGCAAAATAAAACGGCCATAAATTTGGAGCGTTTTGGCGGCCTTTGAAAAATTTAAACTTTGAAAATTATTTTAACCATGAAAACTAACTTCAGAAAATAAAAACGTAATATACTGGTATTTAAGTTTAAACGTCATTATTGATATAATAAAAAAAAATATTAAAAATTGGACTGGAGTTCCTTATTGCAGCTCGTTGCTGCTTGCTTTAACTTTAGTATATAACGCCCCGCAGAAATGCGACAATAAGGAACTCCGGTTCAATTATTATTTTTTTTAATCAATAATGATGTTCAAACTTAAATACCAGTAAATATATATTTTTAAAGTAATACATTTTAATAATAATTTTTCAAAGCCCGCCAACACCCTCCAAATCTATGACCGGTCGGTTTTGATAAGTTTTGAGGTTAGAATGTCAAATTTCAAGTAAGGATGAGCTTCACCGTACATCATTTATATTCTATTATTCATGGTAAACCATAAAAAATAACATTATGTACCTTTTTATAAATTTTCACTCAAATAATAATAATAATAGTATTGAGCATTAACGTTATAATATTCATATTGATAATTGGTTTGCTCATGAATACTATAATTTTTTTCATTAATAATAGTTTTTTTATATTCAACCACAATTATAGAGCTTAAAGTCGCCCAAATTAAGTTAAAATTTCACCAAAAGTAAAAAAAAAAACTTATTTAAAATACAAAACAAAATCAAAAATGAAAAATGTCCATACTAATCCAAAAACAGAATGCACACGAGAAGTCAGATGTTCCACATGCAACCATTGTACCAACATAACAAGGTGTTTTGATGAGATGATTTTTTATTCACTTTTAAATAACGATTTATAAATTCTACTTTTAACTATATATGTGCATTAAAAGTTATATATTCAGAAAAGGCGTTTGCTGATCGATATGAATAAATATTTTTAAGGCGATTATATTTTTCACTAGAGTTCCATATTCAGAATCTACAAGGTTTAGTTATGTTTAACTAGGTTCTCTCTTTTTTTTCTATTCCCGTTCCTTCTCTGTTCTTCATTCCCTTCCCGACTACAAGGAGTTTTCAGTCTTTTTTGTCACATAAAAAAGCTGAAAAATTAAGTTTTCAATTTGGTTTTATAGGAAATATTAGATCGCTATTAGTTGTATTAAATAATTAATATTCTTGATCACAAGGTGTGTCATGAAATAGTGCAAACTACGAAAATAAGTAAACTCATCGAAGATTAATGGGACCGGTATAATATTTATTATATGGACCCATTGGAATAACAAGGTTCCATCTGACTCGGCAACGTTATGCGATAATGATTCTTAAAGTTGCTCTTTCTAGTTGATATCTGATTATATTTGTTACAGCGATTATAAAGTTTTAATTAATTGAATTAACACGATATTGAAGCGAGGAGAAATATGTTAAGTTGTCACACGACTGGGACACGAGAAAATAATGCCAATCGAGGTTTATATAACCTCGTTGATTTTTTAATGTTTCTCGAGTTCTTGTGTTTTCTGGATATAAAATCTTTTGAATGAGCGGTTGTCAGATGGCCGGTAGGTACCTACATTTTTTATTTTATTATTTCTCAAATAAAGGACTTACTCTGGCGTACTGAAACGGTTGTTCATTTTTTAAACATCGAACACGAAGGGGATTGCATTGGCGAGAGGCGAGAGCTATAGGGGAGAGGGGTTATACTAGCAGTACGAGACGCTGACATGGGTAGGTCGGGTAACCCCGACCACTGTGTGCGATTCGGATTTAAATTCGAATTTGAATATTAAATTATACGAGTGACAAAGCGTGCATTTACATGCGCATAATTTTATGCTTTCTAATTTAAAAATTGAATGTGTATGGGATTTTAATAAAAAAAGTATAATTTTGTTTGTGTGCTTAATATTTTGTATATTTTTTTAATAATAAAATTGACAATTTCACCTTTTATTTTCCATATCACTTATATCACCATTAACATGATACATAAAAACACATAAATATGGAAATAAAATAATATGACGTGATGTCCTCTGTTCTACCTGAACATATTTATGAAATATTAATGATTCGTATTATCGTTTTTCAATCTTAAATTTACGTAGGTAATAAATTAATTGATTAGAATCATAAAGGTATAAGTAACAAAAATACGAATTAAGTTAGAGTTTTTGGTATTTTTAATAATTGCGATATTTATAGATTTGAACAACAACAAAAAAGCGGGGCGTTGTACGTAGATGTGATTTGCAGTAGTTTCATACTAATTTGTCAAAATAAGCGAAGTTAGCATTCCACAATGGAGTGCTGTTACCAACCCTGAGGTATGGCAGTGAGGCATGGAACTGACAGAGAAAGGATGAAAGTAGAGTGAATGTTGTAGAAATAAGATCTCTGAGGCGAATATGTGTTAATGATCATGTGAAAAACGTTTAGATTGGCAAAGAACGCAAGGCTGATTTAAGCGTAATGAGTAAGATTAAGAAAGGGATGCATGGATGGTTTGGGGATGTAGAGCGAATGAACGAAGAGAGGAGTGTAAGAATAATATATGACCCAAATATGAATGAAAGAAGGGGATGCCTGCGGAAGACATGGCAAGATCGAGTGAATCAATTTCTTGAGTGAGGCCATGTCAGAAGTCAGAATAACAGAAAAAAATGTATGAGACGATGTATGAATGTGAATGAAGTGTATGCGAAGATCGAGTTGTTTGGCGGTCCGTCCTCTCTGCCAGAACTAAACTTAAAACTTAAAACACACCTTTTCAGACAATCGTATGCATAAATTGAAGAAATTCACATGTAAATTGCTTAGCTAGGCTAGCCGGTTAGTAGTTACCTAAAGTCATTAAATAAATAAAATAAAAAATTCACGCATCGGTGCGCAAATGCGTCCACAGCCCGCAACACTGTAAATAACCAAAGTGTAAAATAAAAAAATAAAAAGTTAATATTTATTAAAAGCTTCTGAAGCGACCTGCCAGGTAAGTATGTTGTTCTGTATCTGTTTGTATATAATTAGTTAATAAATATTTGTACAGCGCCCTTGAGGTGATTTTTCACAAAAACGGCGTTATACAAATCATCCAATTATTATTATTATTACCCCTGCGGTGAAACGGAGTGATTATTCCATTATCTATGGAATTAAAAGGTAACCGTCAATTTAAAAAAAAGTATTTGTGTAAATGGAACGTAGTAAACTTATTTCAATTTTCAACCCCTTTACTGGAAAGCTGCGTGTCTCCCTTCCGAAATATTTAAAACATAAAGAGCGCGGTGTAACAATACTAGTTTCACGTCTCTATTTGTGTCGACACTTGTTTGCCCTCCACACGGATTAACGTCTATAATATCAGAAAGAGAACGCTTCGCTTTAACGCCATTGTGCAGAGATGAATATCAGATTTTAATATGAATTATGGTTGGTACACATGAAAATCCGGCAGAGCTCTCTGCAAATATTTGCTTTGAAACGGTAGCGTATGCAAAATGGTTTTGCACCACGTGGGCCGCATTGAAAATACAAACTACTGAAGGTAGATTAGGAACTGATTGATAAGGATTCGATTAGGACACACTTTTATTAAAACATAGAACGAGAACATACTTATAAATAACGAAGTGTCTAAAAAAAATTCTAAATGTTGTATACTGATGATGCGGTGCTGATTGCTAATACTATGGAAGATCTACAGTTTCTCGTATCTAGGATGAACGAAATATGTATGAAGAATGAGTTATCGATGAGTGAAAGTAAGTTTGAAGTCATGGTGTTTGAAAGAGGCAGGACGAAAGCAGTGTGCAATATAGTTGTGAATGATGATTACTTGAAGTAGGTGGATGAGTTTGTGTATTTGGGAAGTGGGTTTACGAGTGGCTGATAGGGATATTGAAAGAAGTGTGAATGCAGGAAACTCCATTAAAGGATTGAACGCGATTGTCGCTAATAAAAAAATATCTCTAGAAGCGAAGCTAGCAGTCCATAAAGGGGCGCTGTTACCAACTCTGATGTACCAATTGAGGCAAGGAACTAGTATAGGAAGGGTAAAAGTCGACTGAATGCTGTGGAAATAAGATCCTTTAGGCGTATGTGTGGTAAAACGGTGTATGACCATGTGAAAAATGTTGAGATTCGCAAAGAATGCAAGGCTGATTGATGTAAGTGTAATGAGGATGATTAAGAAAGGGACACTCAGATGGTTTGAGCACGTAGAACGGATGAACGAAAAAATGAGTGTAAGGGGAATATATGACGCGAATGTATGGTAGAAGAAGTCGGGGATGCCAGAGGAAGGCATGGCACGATCAAGTGTACCAAATTCATGAGTTGGGCCATGTCAATTAAACAGAAGAGTGTGTATGAATTTGAATGAAGCAAGGATCGTGTGCCAAGGCCGAGTTGTTTGACGGTCCGTCCTCTCTGCCTACCCCTGCGGGGAAATGGCGTGATGGTTAGTTAGTTAGTTAGTTAGATTGCTAACTACATTACAGTGTGCATTGAAATTGAGTTAGATAGGTTAGGTAAGACACAAACTTCCCGAACTACACATAGCAGTTGATTGTAGTCAATGGATTAACGAATAAACTGTTTAAATTTACGTTTTTAACGATAATGCAGGCACCTGCCTTAATAAGAGTTGACTCGTAACACATTTACACATAACTTAATCAGGTATCTACTTTAGGTAACATCTAATCTAGGTTTACGTTATTATTAATTAGAATTTACGCGGACTTTCCAGTTTTCCGCAATGGGCAAACCACAAACAATATTACTAGGTACCTACGTAAGATTTTAAATTTGATTGGAATTAATGAACTACCAGTAAGGAACTACAGTCCATTTTTTTTATCAATAATGACGTTCAAAGTTAAATACCAGTATATTTCGTTTTTTTTTTAAAGTTAGTTTTCATTGTTAAAATAATTTTCAAAGTTTCAATTTCTCAAAGTACGCCAAAACTCTCCAAATCTATGGCCGGTCGGTTTTGAGGTTAGAATGTCAAATGTCATGACAAGAATGAGCTTTACCGTACATAATTTTATATTCTATTCATAGTAAACCATAACTAAACAAAAGTAATAACATTACGTACCTTTTTAGAAACACCATCTCAAAGAATAATAATAGCATTGAGCAATAAAATTACCACAATATACGCATTGATAATTGGTTTGCTTATGAGTACTATATTTTTTATCATTAATGATAGTTTTTTTTATATTGAACAATAATTAAAGAGCTTAAAGTCACCCAAATTAAGTTTAAGTGTCGCCAAAACTAAAAAAAATACAAAACGAAAACGTAAAATAAAAATCCCCACACTATCCAAAAACAGAATACACACTTGACCTTGAATGTTCCAAATGCAATGGTACCAAAATAACAATGTGTTTTGATGACATGATTATTTATTCACATTGAAATAACGATTTATAAATTTTATGTATAATTATAAATAATAAAAGTTATATATTCAGAATCGGCGTTTGCTGATCCATATGAATATGTATATATATTTTTATAGCCATAATATTTTTTACTGGAGTTCCTTATTATGGTTTATTTGATCATAGCCAATAAATTTATGGTAAATAGTTTAATTTATTTTCTAGTTTTGTACATATTCTTGAGGTGATATTTCCTAAAAAGGCGCCATAGAAATTTTTCAAACCTCTATCATTATTATTTTCTATGCACCGAAAGCCCCCTTATTATTAAGGTAGGTTCGGAGTATACGAAGTAAAATAGAAATAAATTAAATCGTGTCCACGCTGTAATTGTAAATCATTACCGGTACCACACGTGTGCAATTGAGAACGATCGCACGACCGTAGCAGTGTTTTCCACGTGTCTGGATGATGCGGCAATTCTCCCACTGGATCACCTGGTGCAGAGCCGGGATTATCTGGGATGTAGCTGGGATATAACCGGGATACGGACGGGATATAATAGGCTGACGGGAGGAGGGAGTATCATTAGAGAGGATTAAAGTACCCTCCCTTTTAATCCACCCTCTTGATCCTTGACATGGAATCGATCCTTTTTTATTACTAACCTGACGCTAATCAAAAGAGATGTGCGTGGATTCTTTATTCCGAATACCTACCATTCAGTGGCGTTCAGCCCATTTAGGCTGTAAAGCTGTGTCTACCTTAAGATTTCTGATTCATTAAAAAATGTTTCACAAAATTGTAGGACTTTTATTTAATCGTTCTACCTTTAAAAATTGTTCCTGCTTAGCAAAGATATCATCTTTAGTTGCAACCTGCCTGGTCCTTCAAACGTTTGTCCCCCTCAAGTTAGTTTTTTTTAGATTTTCACGATAAGCAAACACTTTATCGTTTAACATGATGAATGATTTTGTATACATGTCAACTACTTTCGATTCTGCTGAATCAATCAATTCAATCTCTCATTTATATAAATACATGCACACTCCTGTCATTTAATTAGTATTTTAGCCTGCTTCATGAAGATTCACACAAAAATGGACTATGTATCAAAATAAGCCGTAAAGTTATAGACTAAATATTTTGGTTGATAGTTCGAGAAATACTTACCTTTAATGGCTAGTATTTTTTCTAAAAGAAATGTATTTATGTTATTTGGATTTTAAATTCTGTTCAAATTTATTTGTTCTTAAATTAAAAAAAAAAAAACAAAACAAAAACATTAGTCACTCATCTCACTAGGACAGTCCTGTGTTGAAATGAGCGGCTTAACAATTTTAGTAAAACGATATATTAAGTTTATTGTATTTATAAAGGTGCCACGTTTAAACAAATCCCTTCAACGTCGTTTTGAATAATTCATTAATTGCAACATCAAAAATACTGTTAATTTTGATAGCTACATCAATGGGCAAAAAATAGCGAAATAACTGAAAGGGCTCTCGCCGGAATATCTGCTTGTATTTTTACTTGTAAGATGTTTGGGTTTTCATGAAAAATTATAATCAACACTTGAAAAGCTACAGCTTACCTTTGGTCAAGGAGCAATGCACGCCACTGCTATCATTGATCTGTCACCGATGGCGTAGCTAAATAATTTTGAGAATTAAAGGTAAAGTTTAAGTAGGTAAAAATAGTTGATACATTTCACCATAATCATATAACCTACCATGTGAATACGGTTATGTTGTAGGTTCTCTGAGATTTCTGATATTTTTTCAGTTGGCGAGCTGGTGAGGTGTCAAGAGACAGTACCCACCTACTTTATGAGTAACTGAAATCTATATGCATAGTAGTTTTTATTTATTGTTTTTGTTATTAGTTTTACTACTCTCTGGACTCTGGATAAACTCAAATAAGCTGAAACTGAATAAAGATTCTGGGAAAATATCAAAGATACTCGTATTTCTTAAATTGCTATTTCTGAAGGCGATATTATAGCAAACATTTTGCATTAGTTTATGACCAAAGGTAGGCTGTGTGCAGTTGTGTCGTTTGGATATGAATTTATTGTGCAATAAATATTTGACCCCTGACTGTCGTTCTCCTGATTGATATGGACAACTGAATAAATGAGCGTACGAGTTTCTTATCAAATTCATGGAAAAAAATACATACTCGTATTTGTACCAGACGGATGTGGCACACAGGCGAACTGTAGGGGACAGTTGATCCCGTTCTGCAGAGAGGGGGAGGAGCGGAGAAAACACAACCAGTCTAACTAACCCGTGGCAAAAGGGAAAGACTACGACAAAATTTTGCACAAAAATCCAATTTGTGCAGTTTCTCAATTTGTACAAAGTCCCTTTGCACAAAATGAAAACTCTGGAAGATGCTTAGCGGGCTTTGTCTATGTGACGATGCGAGGGTCTGGGTCCAGTGGTTGGTGGTAACCCGGGGGAGGTCCAGGGTTGGCGATGGTCAGAAAGAAAAATAAGGTGAGTAGAGACAGAAGTCAAAGCGAGGCGGAATGGTCGAGACATAGGTATTGTCGGAGTGGAGGTTGTCTATCAAATAATCGGTTTTCATGAGGTACTTATACTCCACTAGGACGGTGTCCTGCATTCGCAGACTCCGATCTCGGTGCGCGATGCTGTACTCTTTTCATCTGGCGACGCGCACCTAACACCTCTCCCTCTCTCACTCTGTCGTTTCTCTCTCTCATTTATTTCAGTATTTTCACTGTGCAGTCGGTGGAAATACTTTCCACCAACTATATACATTTACATGAATTTGTTACATACATCTAGACTGGAGGTTGGGCCGTTTCCGAACATTAACATCATTTATTTTTCGTCTGGACCGACCCCCGTACAAATGAATATAATAATTTGTCGCCTTTTTTTTCTCCTTATGGCTCGTTTTTTTGGATAGGCACCACTCAGCCTTTATGGACTGCACGCCAATACTAATCACATTGAGAGATAAATCAAAATCTTGTTATTCTAGCACATTTTAGTTAATTAGGTTATCAGAAAAAACGTTGCTAAAAAAACTGCGTTCTAGCCTATCTGGAACATCGGGCATAGTATATCTTTGTCCGCTGTCCCGACTGACTTCCCAATACTCATTACATTATGCACGCGCCTGCACTGAAAAACGAAAAATCCAAATCGATAGTTCGATTCCCACGAAGAAGGGATTTTCACATTGCATTTTACAAAAGCGACATTATTTAACACTTGCAACATTAAATCAACCGATCGCAATTGAAAATAAAAAAAATTGGCGTGACAACCCAAATTCAGTCGAACATAAAGGGGTGACATCAGAAAGGGACAAAATCATTTTCATCGATTTTTTTCGAAACAAATCTGACATTTGACACGATGATATTATTAAACTTTATGCTGAACTTTCTTCACGCCTCCGTGGTTCAGTGGAGCGCGATGATGAAGAGTAACCCTTCCTGGGATTCGAACCCGTTCTTTGTACAGAAGTAGTAGTGCGGATATGTTGTCCCGCCCCTAACTCTTGCGCCGTGGAGCGGAAATGTTAAACTGGCCTTTACCCTAACGATTTGCTACGGGTCGTAGATCTCTTTGATTGCTAGAATGGAATTGTTTTTTTACCCCGTTCTCGAAAAAAGGCACCTGGGTAAAACTTTGAGAGATTTTGTATTGAATAGTTTGTTTTATTTTGAGTCGTCAACTGCCAGGATTCAGTGCAATCTCCATTTTGGTTATATTGTAACACACAAGGGTAAGAAACCAAAATAAGGGGGGGGGGGGAGCAAGAAACAAGCTAGGCGTGCCACCAAATTAAATAAAACAAAAAATTAGTAGAAAAGTTCGGCTTGTTTACAAAAACCGGATATTATGATATGAGTATTGAGTTTGACATTTTTATTAATGTTTTATATTTTGCTTACCGCAGTCAAAATCACGCGAAACAAACGTGGACGGTAGTGAACTAGGCAGATGTCAAAATGGGTGTCATGTGACCTTTGCCTCCAGCTGTTGAAATGGTACATTAAGACGAAGTCTATCCGTTCTGACGTCAGTGCTAAAGCCAATGCAATTTTTCAACAAAGCTATTTTCTACTTTCCGCAGAGCTTGCAAGTGCAATCTAACTGTCAATAAGTCATTCTTTGTAACATAATATTTATCTATAGATAACCCAAAACTAAACCAAGCCTCACAAAGTATTCTCCACAAAAGAGATATTATAGTATTCTCGAACATAAAACGTTAAATGAATTAATCACACCTTTTCAATTAGTTACGAATGAACTTGACAAAGAAATAACGCATTTGACAAAATATTTTTGTGAAGGTCCTTCATCTCATCCCATGTATTTATAGTGACAAGTCAATCAAACACCAAAAAACAACATAAATATATTTTTACGTCTTATTTCAGTACCTTGAAGCAAATTTTACTAAATGACATATTTAAATTTTTCTGTATTCTACAGTTTAACATTTAATAGCATACGAAAAATGAGGGCGCTGCGATCGGTTTAAATGTTTTAAATGACCCCATCAAGATGGCCATTGGGAAAATTACAGAAAATTGTTAAAAAGCACAACGGTTCATATGCATATTTTTTTTATTTATTTTAACCATACGGTGCTCAGCGATGAGTGGTACTTTCCAAAGGGAGATGTTTCCAAGATAATTTTATACACGTAGAAGCTTTTTTGTTAGTTAACGCTTTGCAAGAAAGATATATACAAGAAAAAGCAATTTTTCTTATTTCTGAAATATACGTATCGAAATAAATTAACCATGATATAGAAAAATTAAAAAATATATATCAAATTCACAGACCAAAAATATAAATAAAAAAACGTTTAAAAATCGAGTTAGATTATTTCGCCTCGTTTATTTAAAAAGAACTGTCAAACTCGAATGCGATTTTTTTAACTTGAGGTCAAACTGAGTAGATTGATGGCGCCATAGCAATGAAACAATCTAGTTCCATTTTATTAAATCTCTAGATTTTATTGCCAAGCAATAAGGAGTTCCAGTGAAAAATATAATGGCCTTAAAAATATATATATTCAAATAGACCAGCAAACGCCGATTCTGAATATATAACTTTTATTATATATAGTTATACGTAGGATTTATAAATCGTTATTTAAAAGTGAATAAATAATCATCTCATCAAAACACCTTGTTATGTTGGTACCATTGCATTTGGAACATCTGACTTCACGTGCGCATTTTGTTTTTGGATTAGTATGTACATTTTTGTTTTTCGGTTTGGTTTGTATTTTTTTTAGTTTTGGTGAAATTTAAACTTAATTTGGGTGACTTTAATCTCTTTAATTGTTGTTCAATATAAAAAAAACTATTATTAATGATATAAATTAGAGTATTCATGAGCAAATCAATTATCAATACGGATGTTATGATAATGTTAACGTTCAATACTATTATTATTCTTCGAGTTAAAGTTTCTTAAAAGGTACATAATTTTATTACTCGTGTGCTTAGTTATGGTTTAGCATGAATAGAATGTAAAATTATGTACGGTAAAGCTCATCGTTGTCTTGAAATTTGACATTCTAACCTCAAAACTGATAAAAACCGACCGGCCATAGAAGTGTTTTGGCGGGGTTTGAAAAATTGCTTGAAATTGGTTTGAAAAATTATTGTAACTTTGAAAACATGGTCTCCAAAACAACGTTTGAACGTTATAATTGATTAATTTTTTTAATGGACTGGAGTCCTTATTATTCTGCTTATTTAAATTTCTAGGCTTTTTCTCCCTGTTGAAGACGAACATCAATAAAGATACTGGAAAATTCTCCAGTCTCCTCCGCGGGTCACAGATGTTGCATCATAAAACATCCACAGGTCATAAATTACCGCCAATACGCAACATCGGTGTTGCCACGTTGTCCCTCCATCTCGCCATTAGCAAGAAGTACCTACTCAGTTATTAGTTCGCAGCTAGGTGGGCAACAGATGCGAGGAATTGTTCTTCAGCAGGCTGGCAACATTTATCATGGCGATCCGTCATGGCGGCTCCTCCCCGCGCGGAAGGGTTGGCATATTACATTTTTACTGAAATCGTTTTCTATTGTGTTTTAGGGACTGCATGATTCGGACGATTAATAAATTCCCTTTGTTGCAGCCGGTCGCTAAACGACTGTACAGACACGGAGGCCGCGGTCATTATGACACAGTATTTTAATATTTTTTTCTTTGTACACCGTGATAATAAGATTCAACGGTGAATGGGATGGGGGCGTGATTAATGCTGTCGGCTGTTAATTGAAAATGTATTTTGTAATAATTTACGTATACGAAATGTTATTAAAGTTGTGTACTATGTTTTTAAAATGGTAATCAGAAGTAATATCAGTGGCATGCATTGCCACGACCAATGACCAAAGGTAGGCTGTGTGTAATTTTTCAACTTTGGGCATGAATATTGTGCATTGAATACATATTTGGAAATCGGCATTTAACTGTCATTTTCCACTGAGGTGGCCAACTGAATAAATGAGCGTATAAGTTATATAGTGTAAATACATTTTCACCAGAAATTTGTTATTGTTTTTTTTTTATAAGTTTTTTTATGGTTCGTTGTTCTTTGCTACATAGGGAGGTGGGTGTGGGTAATATGTACACATATACTTACCTATTGATGTAGGTAAACACCTAATACCTATTATAATGTGCTGTATTTACCAGCGGGGTGCATTTCTCTATGACCAAAGGTAGGCTGTATGTAGCTTTTCAAGTTCGGGTATGAATTGTGCATTGAACATTTTAAAATGGCCATATTATTATCACATTCTGCTGATTGTTGTGGCCAACTGAATAAATGAGCGTATAAGCTCCTACTAAAACTATGGAAAAATACATTTTTTTTTAGAAAATCTTCTAATTTATTCTTACCATTCGTTTTTTAGGGTAGGCGCAGCTTTTCAGTCTTAATGGACTGTACGCCACTGGTATTTACTGGTCATAAAAATAAGCCGACAAAGATTCTCTCGTAGGTAACTACTGCCGCTCGTCTTCTCGATCGCATAGTTAAAAATGATTTTTATTTTATCCACAATATACAGCAGTGGCGTGCAGTCCATAAAGGTTGGAAAGCCGTGCCTACCCTAAGAAAAATTAACCATGAAAATAATATTATCAAAAAATACTGATGGCGAAGGAACAGTGTTGGCCAGATCAATCAGTGGAAGACGATAATACAATTGCCATTTTAAAATATTCCATTCACAATTCTTACCCTAACTAGAACACCTATACATGGCTTACCTAATTGCTAGCTATAAGTCTTAGTTGTAAGTCACTAGTTATAAATCTTAGTTAGTTATTCGATATATGTAAGTCTAGGTGAAAAGTTATTGGATAGATAAATTATGTTGTAAAGCGCCCTTGAGGTGATATTCCCACAAAAACAGCGCTATATAGTGATACATTTATTATTATTATTTATTATAGAGCTATGCACGCCACTGGTATACGGTATCCAGTTACTTTAGAACAACGTAATTATTTGACAAATCCAATTTCATTGGATTTTCGATAAATATCAATAAATAATAATAATAATATTTGGATGATTTTTATAGCGCCGTTTTGGTGAAAAATCAACTCAAGGGTCCTGTATCAAATAGTGAACTTCCAACTCTAACCTACCGCTCCCATCATCAAAATCTACCACAGCAATCTACAAAAAAAAGTTTTTGGACTTTTCTCAACTTCTAAATAATTCTTTAAAAAAAAGCTGAGAGCTAAAGTACTAAAGCAATACCCACTCAAAGTAAAATTAAACATTTTTTATCGAAATTTAATTATACCAGGGGAGTTAGTTGAAGTTTGCCGGTTTACTCATAGATGTCGCTAGAGATATGTATACATTTTACAATGTACATTAACTTTCGAAAATACACAGTTACATTCTGCCAAAATAATAGTGTCATAGTTGGTTACCTCAGTGAATATGTGGAGTTTCGTTCCAAGTAAATCGCATTTGCGGCATTCGTTGCTTTTCTTATTTCATCAAAAGAAAAAAGCAGTTGAAGCTCATCGGTTGCTGGTAGAAATTTATGGTGAATATGCTCCAGTGATTAGAACATGTGAGACATGGTTTCGTCAATTTAAAAGTGGAGATTTCGATTTAACAGACAATGAACATCCTGGTGCAACGAAAAAGTTCGAAGACGAGGAATTGCAAGCGTTATTGGATGAAGACCCAACCCAATCGCAACGAGGAGCAATTTGCCAACGTTTAAAAGCCACGGGAAAGATCCAAAAGTATGGCAAATGGGTACCACACCAAATGAACGAGAGACAAATCGAAAAAACCGCCAAACCGCCTCATACAGCTAAAGTAGTGAAGAACACTCTCAAAGCATTGAATTGGGAAATATTATCGCACCCGCCGTACTCTCCAGACCTTGCCCCGTCCGAATATCACCTTTTCGCATCGATGAGACACTCACTCGCAGAGCAGCGCTTCGCCAATTTTGAAAAAGTCGAAAAATGGCTCGTCGAATGGTTTGCCTCGAAAGAGAATTTTTTTTTTGGAATGGAACCCATGATTTGCCTCAAAGATGGGCAAAATGTATAGAATCCGATGGTCAATAATTTGAATAAAAAAAAATTGAGATTCCCTTGAGAATTAAGCGTTTTCTTTATTGAAAAAACCGGCAAACTTCAACTAACACCCCTGGTATAACCTATCCATATATTATAATCCATGAAAGACAAGTGAGAAAACGTTTACAAATAATATTTGAAATTAATGGAGATTGCTATCATGCTCTACCACTGACAGCACGAGCAATAATCATAACAGGTATTTATCTACATACATATAAAATCAGTGTAAGTTTGTTTGTTTCTTTGTCCCCGATGTTCTCGAAAATCACTGGACCGGTTTCGCTGAAAATGGCACAGTTTGTTATTATTAGTGCCGGGAAGGTTTAGAAAGTAGTTTGAATGAAATCCAAATCAAAACTTTATATACTCCCGAGCAAGGCCGGGAACACATAAGCTAGTAATATTATAAATATGTATGTTAGTTGTAAGACTGTAGTTTTAAGCCATAGTTGTAAGTCATTTTGCAGTATTGTGTATAGAATATGCACTTGGTCATAAATATGTATTACTTTTAAATATGTATTAGGTTTATATATTTGTTAGGTTTATATTCTAGTTATACTTACTTAAGTCTAAATTGTAAGTCACTAGTTATAACTTTTAGTTGTAAGTGACTAACTATAAACCATAGACGTAAGTCACTAATTATAAGTCTCAGTAGTTAATCCCTAGCCATAAGTCTTACTTATAACCCATTAGAAATACATTTTAGTTGTAAGGTATTGGTTGTACGTCAAGTGATATGTTATATAAATTAATTGTAAAGCACCCCTGAGGTGATTTCCCACGAAAACGACGCTATGGAAGTAATCCAATTATTATTTATTATTTTTATTTGCTTCCATACCACTAAAATTATATGTTAAAATTGTTAAAATTCACTTAATCTATGTTCACAAAACGAATAGTCCGAAATTTGGATACCAATGGAAGCAACAAATAATATTATTATTATACTTCGAACAAGATGCCTTTCTCGTGTCTGGATTTGTCAAACAAGCCGTCAGTCATAGCCTGCGCCCCTGTGCCCCTGTGCCCCCGTGCCGGGCTCGCGTTGAAGATTAATGATGAGTGTCTTTTGACAGCTGGCCTTTGGGACCGAAGATAAGGGATCCATCTTAATATTCTGTATATTATCTAAAAGGCAGACTTTTTTGTATTTCCTCAAATCCATAGTGATTTATTTGTCAACACACGGACATCGCATTTGTAAGACATTGTTCTTAAATTAGTGAAAGATACAAAATTAGGAACTCCAGTGAAAAATATTTTGACTATATATGTGTTCATATGGTAACAAACACCGATTCCGAATATATACGTTTTATTATACGAGTATATACGTGTCCAAGGAAGCGAAGCTAGCAGTCCACAATGGAATGGTGATACCAACCTTGATGTATGGCAGTGAGGCATGGAACTGGCAGAGGAAGGATGAAAGTAGACTGAATGCTGTAGAAATGAGATCTCTGAGACGAATGTGTGGTAAAACCATGTATGATCGAGTGAAAAATGTTGAAATTCGTAAAGAATGCAAGGCTGATGTAAGCGTAGTGAGCAAGATTAAGAAAGGGACGCTTAGATGGTTTGGGCATGTAGAGCGAATGAATGTAGAAAGGAGTGTAAGGAGAATATATGACGCGAATGTGAATGGAAGAAGAAGCCAGGAATGCCCGAGGAAGACATGGCACGATAAAGTGAATCAAATACTCGAGTCGGGCCATGTCAGAAGTCGGAATAACACAAGAGAATGTATGAGGCGTTGTATGAATGTGAATGAAGCAAGAAGTGTATGCCAAGATCGAGTTGTTTGGCGGCCCGTCCTCTCTGCCTACCCCTGCCGGGAAACGGCGTGATGGTTAGTTAGTTAGGTAGTTATTTAACAGTGAATAAAAAACCATCTCATCAAAATGCCATTTTTCGTTGGTACCATTTGAACGACATCACGTGGTTGGTTGTCAATTGTCTCTGGAAATTCATTCTGTGCGACCGTATGACGCTTGTGCGATGTCACGCGGTCACCGCATGGATTCCGGCCATTTTGGTGGGTTATATAAAAATCAAACTTTGAAAATTAATTTAAGTATGAAAACAAACTTTAAAAAAAAATCTGGTATTTAAGTAGCAACGTCATCAAATTGTACAAAAAATGGACTAGAATTAATTATTGATGGATATGATTGATTTTAAGTATAATTGTTTTCATTTTAACGATTGCTTCCAGCTGTTGAAAAATAATAGCTGCATTCTATTGAAATTTTGTAACTAACTAACTAACTAACCATCACGCCGTTTCCCCGCAGGGGTAGGCAGAGAGGACGGACCGCCAAACAACTCGATCTTGGCATACACTTCTTGCTTCATTCACATTCTTAACTATTCTGTCCAGCTTGGCCCGACTTTTAGTGAAATTTTGTACATTTGTGTTATTCGCCTGGTAGAATATTAGCCGTTCTAAAATATTCTAATATAAATTAGTTTCTTCACTAATTTGTCTGAATTTCAGTTCTTAATTACACAATAACAATGACACTTATAGCTTGGCAATAAAATGTAGACATTTAATAAAGCTAAACTGCATTTTTTACCATGGAAATACCAAACTACTCAATTTGTTTTTGAAAATTTGTACTTCATCTAATTTTTTTTTTACATTTCAATTTGACAGTTCTTTTTAAAGAAAAGAGGCAAATCATCATAATTCATAAATTTTTTAAAAATACATATTTTTTATCAGTGCGATTGATTTAGTTTTTTTTTTAAAGTTTTTTTATCTAACATCTAATAGTTATCTATCTATCTATCTAATGGTTATTTCGATACATAAATTCCTGAAATACAGAAAATCGTCCTTTCCGTATAAATAATTGTCTTCGCTGCAATGTGATGTACTAAGTGGAATCATATCTGAACACCGTTTGGTTAAAGTAAAAAAAAATAACTGTTTTGATTTTTAAAACTTGCTTTGGTTTTCCCATGATCTATCTTTGTGTTGCCACTGAAAACCTTTAAACGATTGCAGCGTCCTCCATTTTTTCATATGCTCGACAAAAACTACCAGATTGGTTATCCGGTCTGCGTAAAGGCAACACCAAAAACCATGTAACTACACCAAATAATCGTTTCCATAAAAACCTTCACGTTGACACTATTCAAACACTCATATGGTGAAGATGGGTTCAATTATTCACTGATGCCGTATTTATAGCACGCTTTGACTGTAAAATGTTACAAAATATTGATACCTGGTGACGACAACCAAATTAGTATAATATATCACGAAAATGATCTGGGAGCTATTTCTGAAACTATCTCAGTTATTCGCTTAGCTCTATCATAGATGAACGTTTGGCAAAGGCAACGGTGATAAACTGGAAACCCTTCATTCAATTGCCGATCACCTATAATAATGTCCAAAAGAAAATAATCTTCTATTATATAAAGAAGAATGTCCCGGGCGAGCGATGTTTGTTTGTTTATTTTGTAAACAAATCTACAGTTTTATTCCGAGCTTGATGAAATATTGCACACTTGACCTTCAAAGCAATAGGAAGGTCTTTGTCTACACAAAAAATCAGCCCCATCCCCTTTTCCACTCTTTGAAGCAGAATTTTGGTAATTCTTAATGAAATTTCGTACACTTGACGTTCAAAATAAGAGAAAAATTGCTGAGTTGGGGAATGGGTAAAGGTAGGGGAAGGGGTATGAGTAGGAGTTGGATTAGGAGTTGGAATAGAAGTAGGAGTAGGAGTAGGAGTAGGAGTAACACATCACACCCTTAAAACTTTATTCCAAACCATTCATATCCCAGGGCAAAACCGTGTACTTCAGCTAGTGGACAATAATTAAGGCCATCGCTGATAGGATAGGTATCTGTTACCTCTCGGGGCATGGCCACTGTGCCCGCTATCATGCCCCCGGTATGCCCTGTATCCAGTGGTGTGCCCAGACACCAGACCATCGGAGCCATTATCACTTAGCACAGAAGATTGCGCTGCGGTCAGTTGAGCTACCGACCAGAGGTTTGTTTGCCCGCGGGTCAAATGTGTTATTTTCTGTTTTTCCAATTTACACTTTCAGACCCAAGCTGTTTGTAATTTATTTGATTACTTTTGCAGGTACCCACCGAAGACAATTGTTCCATGATTTTTATAGGAGAATATTAAACACAATTTTTTGACTAAACGCAGATAATAACAAGTTTTGTGAGAACAAATTAATCTTCCGAATAACTGAAAAAGTATAATTCTAATTGAATGAAGCAGTAAAACCGTATATGAAATATGTAAAGCAGTTGGAATGTTTAGGTTTAAACTAGTTTCGATTTTATCACGACGCTTTGAAATAACAGTAAAAAATCGGATAGGATTCCATATCGTTTGATGAATCCGGATAGTGACCAGTATCTGCTAGTTTATTATATAAGTACAGTAACAACCGAAGACCTGTAAATAATAATAATAAAAAAACAAAATAAAAATATATGTATGCATAATTTAAATAAACATATGCTCGTATATTGCCTCGGCCGAGAATCAAACCTCGATCAACTGCTTGGAAGGCAACTATGCTAACCAAAACATCCAACTATTTATTATTAACAACTGTGCATTTATTATTTTTTATGAAGCGGTAACTTGGTGATGTGACATTATAATTTAAAAAATAAAACAATAACTTTGTTTACATCACTTTTATTTTATACTTTTGCCGACCGGGTTTCGCTACTACCGTAGCTTCTTCAGGGCAGTACACAAGTAAACTACGAACTAAGATACATAACTTTTTTTTTAAATTATAATGTCACATCACCAAGTTACCGCTCATAAAATATATTATTAGCAAGTACAGCTATTAAATCAAAAATGTATAAAAACTTTACTGTGAGTTATGTACTCGTATCTTAGTTCATAGTTTAGTTGTATACTGCCCTGAAGAAGCTACGGTAGTAGCGAAACCCGGTCGGCAAAAAGTATAAAATAAAAGTGATGTGAACAAAGTTATTGTTTTATTTTTTATGTATTTATTACTTCATTTTAGAATTAGAACGTTGCGTACGTCACATTACATCACATCCGAAATTTTATATTGAAATTTGAACAGCAAACGTCAGGTTTATGCGAGTTTGTTAAGTTCACCAAACTTATATTTTCCAAGTCCCAAAACGTTTTTGAATGCAATAACATTACAAATAATATACACGTTGTGGAGCAAAAGATACGGTAATTACCGTACTACGATTTTTTATTAAACCAGTATTAAATTGTCACGCGTTGCGTGAGGTCGTCTGCTGTCTCTAACCAAATTGCACAAATACGTGAAAATTACTTAATATTATAGATAATACAATAATTGTTATCGGGAAACTATCAATGACATTGCGAACACTTGACAAATACACAATGAAACAATGTAAATAAATACTATTCCATTGTTTCCCGAAAATTTTAAACGTCATTAGAGAAAGTGAGATAGCGAACGTAGCAACACATGAGTATAAGAAACGCGACCTTCTAGCAGTAGGTCCTATCGTGGTGTAAGGGAGTAGGCGTAGTATCATCTTATTCACACCCGCGATATTCGACGCAACTCTGAATTACGAAAATGACGTACGGACGCACATGCATCGCGTTCAACAGACATATCTTTTAAATGTCCGTCTTTGTCATACAAACACGTTGTTTGAATTATTTCCTGGAAAAGAAAGAGTGTTTGTTACTCATACCACATTTTGTGTAAATTTTGTTAGACAATGACGCGTCTATAATTATGTAATGTCGTTGTATGAATGAATATAAATATATAGAAAAAGTTTTCAAAAAATTCAATATAATAATCAAAGGTCTCTTCTGAAAGAGTTATATACTGAGATCAACATTCTTTGGGATCACGTAGTACCGCAGTGATTACCCACTGTGCGGTGCGGTGAGGCAGTCGGGTTCAATCTCCAGCCACAACTAGCTGTCGTGCAATTACCGCGTGATGAGATTTCTAATGGGGATATTGGGGTGTTCAAATCATAAACGGAAACGCGGCCGAACCAATAAGTAGTTTATTGGTTTCGCGTTTGGAAATCATTATAATAATAGCTGTTTTTTTATTCTTCATTCTTCTAGGGTGGGCGAGGATTCCTAATTAAAGGTATACCGCTGTAACCTCACCTTTTTTCTCATTTACGGCACATGTAACAGAAAGAGAGGCTGGAACGGAACTCTCAGTAGCAGGGCATATAATGATGTCTATGTGTTGACGGGTAGCCAGTTACTAGGAATGCAGATAAATATGATTGATTTCGGGATATGTTTATTATGATAATATTATTATCATTGTTGGGGGGCTTATGAATTATTCAGAAGCATTCTGATTGTGGTTTTTTGATGTTAGTGTTTTTATAAATTACATTTTTTTCTGTTTTTTTTTTTGTAATGCTTACCGTCCCATTCCATTTCATATTAAAAATATACAGGGTTTTTCAAAACGATGGACCCAATTTCATACCGCTATATTTCTAGATTTATATGTTACATGTTATTGATCTACATAGTAATTGAAAGAAGAGGTCCAAATGTTTCGAATCCCACCGCCATAGTTGCGAAAAAGGCCGTTAAAGTGCTCGCCCCGCCAAGCAGCCATTTCGCCTTAGTTGTGAGTAAAATGGCTACTATGCTGTACAAGGATTTATGTGTTTGCGAGTTCTACAAAACCGAGTCGGCAATTGTGGTGCAGTGTACCTTTCGTCTCTATTTTAACATTGAACCTCCAACTATAAAGAGCATTTGTCGTCGGTATAACCAATTTAAGCAAACTGGATGTTTTCGCAAAGGAAAAAACTTGGGCTGACCGCATGTATCAGAGGAGAGAAATTGAGTTTATCATTTTGAATAACCCTGTATTCATTTATTTGGTTGTGAATGTCCCTTCCCGGTGGCTAAAACAATAATCTTTCCTAGTAATAAAATCAATGTCTGCATATTTAGCGAGACTTTTGCGGAGTTGAGGGAGCTTGAATGTTTCCTCTTCACTGTCGTATCGCGCAGTTGTTGTTTGGATAATAATTGGTTGTGTACTGGCTATGTTTTCCCATTACCAGTACCCCCTCCACACCATGACCCTCCCATGATGCGTCTACTGCACTCTCGCGCTTTGACTTAATAATAATAATGAATGCATTATTTCTATAGCGCCGTTTTCGAGAGAAAATCACCTTAAGGGCGCTTTCCAACATAATTTCTTGACTTCCTCTAGTAATCTCGCCAAGAGTGCAAAACACGTTTTGCCCAATAAGGAACTCCAGTCCAAATTAATTTAAAATTTTCGCCAAACTTAAAAACGTACAAACCAAATTCGATAAATAAAAATCTCCATACTAATCCATAAACATAATGCGCACGTGACGTCAGATGTCCCAAATGCAATGGTACCAACATAAAAAGGGGTTTTGATGAGATGACTTTTTATTATCTTTTAAATAACGATTTATAAAATCTACGTATAATTTATATATAATGAAAGTTATATATTCAGAATCGGCGTTTGCTGATCTATATGAATATATATTATATTTTTCACTGGAGTTCCTTATCACTACATAGTACTATTATCATAGGTAAATCAATATAATGAAGTACCTACTTACTCGTACATTTATGCCTGCTTAAAATCTTTTTCGTCCCGAACAAAAACAAACACCAACAATGCGATCCATCTTCTCGTGGAATGCTACCGAAAACATAAGAAGTCCGAATGGAATGAGCGGGAAAACAGATGAGCTTCATTCTGTTTTTAAATTCCGATATAATTGACGCTCGCATTCCTTCCCTGATATTGGATATCTATTTACCGGACGATTTGCATCTTTCTGTCGGTCTCACTCCGCTCAAAGGACCCATCCTACAAATTGCACCATTGAGGAACAATAATTTATAGCCATTGAAAGCGGGCGGACACCATTGTACCATAGATGCATGTCCAGTGTCCATTGGAGCCTGAGAAAACATCCAATGCAAGCGCGGCAACCAGGCGGAAAGCGGGATGAAAAGGAACCAGGCAACAAACAGGGCCTTTTAATGTATTTAAACATACAAGGAATTGTTGTAGTTTCAACGCATTATTATTTTGGAGTATATGTTTCAATTGTTGTTACGAATTAAAGCAGGCATGAAGTTTGAAGCACCGCCGCTGGTGGTCCGAGTGTCGATCTCAAGTATACTGTAGTGGATATGTACTTCATACAATTTGAAGGTTACCTTTTATCCTTTATCGATAACATTTATTCTGTTACTATTCGCTTTTTTATGTTAGAATAAATTTTATTTACTAAAATTACAATATCGTGTGAATCCTTAACATACTCTCGGTATTATTATTATTTTTTAAATAAATGTAATGGGCAAAATTGTTTTAATGATTTGCTTTTCCATTATTTAAATGAGAAAGAACATAAATAATTATTAAAATAAACACCAGGATTAAATAGTATCTCAAATTACATGTGTTAACAGGCGTGCGCAAGTAAATTTTATTGATTTATTGTTTTTTTGCTTAATTCATAGTATGTCAACCAAATTTAATAGTGTTATTATTAAGTTCTGCAAGTATTATAGTTTTTATTATTATGACAGCTGTTTCGGCGTTCAAGGCCATTTTCAAACTGCCAATAATTTATTTAACCTTTTTATTATTGGCTTAATTAAATTTCTAAATAAATTTTATTTTATTAGTTTGTATTATTTCACAATTCATTAATTAAAAATAGTATGTAGTATATTTGCGGAATGTTCCAGAGAGGTAGATACTTTCAGCATCGCCTTGGTGAAAGACCACTATTCATAATCGAAACGTTGATTGGAATGACTTTAGCTGTATTTGGTGACCGGATCTAAATAGGCAGGTACTTCCTCACCTTCCTCTTCCACATCTCCCACTCCTCACTACTTTCAGCCTGGGATGTTATGAGCAGCTTATGTGGTACACACATTATTTAAAATAATAAAAAATTGGAACTAGATGAGTAGGTACCTATGGCCTAGGATATTGTACAGGGTTATTCAAAATGATGGGCTCCTCTGATACACGCGGTCGGCCCGGGCTTTTTCTTTTACGGAGACATACAGTTTGCTCAAACGGTGATACCAACGATAAATGCTCTTTCTAGTTGAATGTTCAATCTTAAAATGGAGACGAAAGGTACGCTGCGCTACAGTTGCATCCATTGTTTCGGATCATTAAATTTGCATCCCATTTTACTGATATGAGGGCAGGACATTGACGCAGACATCTAGGATTCGATGTCACCATACAAGCTTACAATATTATATATACGAGTAGTTACTTTTTGTACTTACTGAATAAAATATCTTTAATGTTATTAACTATTTGCTGCATCCTCTTCGGGCTGCATCCCTGAGCTCATAAAGCTGAGTGATACGTAACTGAATCTTATAAATATTACGACCCCTTGGAATAACAAGGTTCCATCTGACAAGGTAATGTTACACAATAATAAGCCTTAAAGTTACCTTCTATAGAGCACATTATCGCATGACATTGTTGTATAAGATGGAACCTTGTTATTCCAAGGGGTCGATTACTCAATAATATTAACTTTTTTAGTAATCAATTTTAAATGCATTTTTTTCCTCATAGCACCAACCAGTACCTATCAAACACATACATATACGTAATCTCTTTATACTTAATTATTACAGTTTTTCATAGATTCATATATTATATTACCATACTATGTCAATACTAGCTTTTTCCCTTCTATTTTTGTATAATCGCACTTAATAATAATAATAATAATTGGATGATTTGTATAGCGCCGTTTTTGTGAAAAATCACCTCAAGGGCGCTTAATATGAACTCTTGTCAATTTGACTGTCATAAAGCGGGATTTGTTCCTCGTTGGGGAGTCAAAGCTTTCTTAAATGTTGATGTTAAATAATGTGTGTTTCGAATAAATAAATATTATTATTATTTTTACGTGCGTAAATAATAATAAGATACATGTACATAATCTCATATAATAATATCGTAAACGTAGATATGCATCCAGGGCCTCTTGCCTACTCAGGGGACGCAAAACATTCAAGTTAAAATGTTTACATCGCAAGAAAAATAATAACATTGCTTACGTATTGCTTACATGGTGGCAACACTGGAACGTCATGGAATGTTGATCCTGTTTGGAGAGAGGGGGAATTAGCTGCGTTTTAAAGATCCGTGTTTATCTGTTGTCTTGTTGTAATCCTGCGAATCTCAAATATTGTGACTAAAATAATAATTTTTGTGAAAAATCTATGCCACTGGTGCACAACCTACGACTCGCCAAACCCGTGTCCAACATTTATACATAGTTGACATCTTACGCATTAAAATTTAACCTCCAGCAATGCAAAATACTCTGGACTGGACATGTCGTTTTGGAAAAGACATAAAAAGCAAAACCTTTCATCGGTTTTAGTATAATCAAAATTCGTGTAAATTGTCTTTTTTAATGTTAAAAAACTCAGGGAGCACTTGAAGTTGGCACGCCGGTAACTCAAATGCTCCGGGCCGGGGCGCGGCGGCCAGCCGTTCATTGAATTTATTCATGTTCGGACGGATTCGGGCGACATCGACATTCGCTTCATCCCTTTCCCACTTTACGCACGGGAACAATACACTGATTTTGCAAGGAATGTAGACTCTATTTATATACCTCTATGCCTCCACCCAGCATTCCAAAGATGATAAGGTGACATTACATTATTGAATCCCGTGTAGTGTTGATACAAAAAAAAAAAATAAATACGATCAACAGTCTATAGGACGTGTGTATTAGCCATGCCATAAAACTTTTATTGCATGGACGTGCTAAATAAGTGTATTGTCAATCTGAAATGAACAATGGCCAAAAAAGAAAAAAATTGAAATTATTCTCCTTTGTTAAATTATCTTGACATCATAATATATTTTTGTGTTCATACTATGTAAGAGTCCTACTGACTGGAGCCAGTGGGCTATGGCTTCCAGGATGCAGAAAGTCTTACTAGGTAGTATGGAGAAACCAACAACTGCCAGCAGAGGCGACTAAACTGCTTTTCAATTCTTACGTTGTGTCACGACTAGATTACTCCAACGGAATTTATTCAAGTCTCCCTAAATACCAAATTAACAAATTGCAATCAGTTTTCAATGCTGCAACAAGACTTATCACCGGCGTATCTAAGTATTTTCAAATTTCAGAGCATCTCAAAAATCTCCACTGGCTCAAATGTCCCGAAAGAATCCAGTTCAAGCTCTGCTGGATTGTATTTAAGTCACTTAATATAATGGCTCTCACTTGCTTATCAGAACTGTGTATTTCTGAAAATATCAATTCACAGCAGTTCACTCTTAGGTCAGCAGCGTCATAAGGTATCGCGAGGTTGAAGGAACCAAAGCGCACACCTAATACTAAGTTTGGCGATCGTGCTTTATGAGTATCAGAACCTAAAAGCCTGGAATGAACTGCTGCATGACTTAAGAATTTTAAAGAATTCAGAACTAAATTTAAAACCCATATTTTCAGACAATCATATCCATAAACTGAAGAAATGCACAAGTAAATTGTTTAGCTAGGCTAGCCGGTTAGTGCTTACTTAAAGACACTTATAGAATAAGTAAAAAAAAAATCATGCACTGGTGCACAAATGTGTCCACAGCCCGCAGCACTATAAATAACTAAATGTGTTAAAAAAATTATAATATCTATTAAAAACTTCTTACGCTTTTAAAGTCATTTTATAAAAATTCTCCAGTTGTAAATATTATAAATATTTCAAATAAATACCAAATCTTCTTGTACCACTAATCTTCCAATCAATAAAAAAGGAGGATAAAATAGCAACTGTAAAAATATCGTCTCTATGCTTAAATTTTCTAATAAAACTGTGTTCATCTGAAGTGGCCTGCCAGGTAAGTATCTTTTTCTGTATTTGTTTGTACATAATTAGATAAAGAATATGAAGTAATATTTGTACAGCGCCCTTGAGGAGATTTTTTTAGAAAGACGGTAATATACAAATCATCCCATTATTATTATTAGTAGAAGATGATAGGGTAAATATGAGAGGTGGAGGAAGGTTGAGAAGATTTAGACAGTCAAAAGAGCGTTTCTGTTCTGGTTGCCCTTGAGTGGTAGGTACTGGGCGATACTGAAAAATAGGTACATATGTCGTCCACTGTGGAATGAACTGAATATATACGAGTATCATAGCTATTATAGATAATATATTATTATTGTAATATTTATATGTGTATTATATGAAGAATCTTCAACCAGTAGGCAAGTAATACAATTTAACAGGTTTTGGATTCGAAAATCTTACTGTTCGGCCACGGAGGTCGTCGTGATATATTTTCAATCCATTTTTTTTATTCCCACATAAAACATCCCCGTTTTTTTCTATAATATTTTGGCACAATAGAATAATATTCAAATTCTACTGTTTTCCTTCGCCAATCAGACAAAGAGGCTCCGTTGTTTCCAGAAAATACCGACACGCGACGCTAGCGACCCGCGGGAAAGTTGACAGGTATTGTAGTGCGCACGCGCCGCCGCCATTAGCGCCTTATCTGTCATGGCGGGGGGCGCTGCGATCCCATCTAAAACAATGCCCCCCCGGCGTATGTTTCCATTAGTTTAATTGACCTAGAGGCTTTGAATTTAAAAACGACGGGGCACAGATTTGCATCACAAATAATGCACCATTCAAATAAAACGGAGTTGAGAATGGGAACAGATATCATTATTGTAATTTGTGGAATGAAGTTTTGTCGTCAACTTCTTCTATCATTTGTAAAGGGGAAAAATAATAATAATATTTGAATGTGTTTAAGTGTTTTCTAATATTGTATCCTGTGCATGCAAAATCATATCTTCTCAAGCGAAAACTTTGTAAAAATAAAACAATAACTATAATAATATGTCTAACCAGAAAAAAAGAAAACTTTGAAATTTAACGTTTTAATCTGGAGTGAGCTACCTGGTAAGTATGTTTTTGTATATGTACATAATAAGATAAACCCTATCAAGTAGTATTTGGACAGCGCCCTCGAGGTGATTTCTCACAAGTCATCCAAGCGTTATTATTATTATTAATGAAAAAAAATTGTTCGACTTTATTATATATCGATATTTTATTGCCAAGTTCTTTGCTCGAGAACACCGGCAATATTGCTTGTTCTCGCCCGTGTGGATAAAAGATAGGTAAGTAAGTACTAAGTACTCTGGAATAGTTTTTTTCGGCTAGCAGTTGAATCATGTTGAATGGATTGACTTATTCGATTTTATTATAATTATATGGTCTATAAATCTAAGCTTTTTCGTAAAAATGAGTAAGGGTTGGGGTGTAGTTTTTTTGTATAATTAATGAAAAATTAGGTACCTAGCCATAGTTAAAAATTAAAATGAATCATGAAAATTTTTACGTAATCAATTCATGTAATTATTAAAATTGGATGCCTACGCCACTTGACGCGTAAAGGCGAGCAAGTACAACATAAAGTGACATAATAGATATGTGACATGAGCCCTTTCAGCGGGGTTTGGTTGTTCCAGAGGGGAGGTCGGGGTTGCCATCGCAAAACTTATTGCGGGGGGTGAGCTAAAGGGGAGAACAAAAATATGGAAAATAATTCAAAACTTTTTTTATTAATTCGGAAATGAAAGCATTCCGTTTTAGTCGGAAAATAATGTTCTCTAAAAGATTTGTTTTGTTAATATTTATTAGCGGTAGGTAGGTACCTAGTTGTTTATTTTTTTTATTAAATACTATATAATTTTAACATTTTAAGAAGATATTTAAGGTATAATTAAAAAAGTACCATAGACTACTTTTTTAGTCCTCACTAGGAAATCTTTTGCAGAGACAAACTAGATTTTGGATAGGGGTTTTCGTGCGATTTCTATATTTCAACTTCAAGGTTTGGGTAGGGTATTTCCAGTAACTTCTTTGACGATATTTTTTAAAAGACTAGTCAGTGCTTTTTGTGAAAATTCCTCAAGGGGAACGGCTGTGCAGCTTGTTTCATACAAAACAGAATTTTGGATTTGAGGCCAAAATGCTCACTCAAATCGATTTTTTTTTATCAAAAGGTATAGCAAATATCAATTTTTTTGTGAAAAACCACCATTCACCGTGCTTTAACCGTGTTTGTTGACCAGATCTGAATAGTCAAGTACCACCCCACCTTCCTCTTTCTCATTTCCCTCCTCAATACCTTCAACCTCACAATATACCCTAATTAGGGATGCCAGTCTCACTGACTCCCGACGGTTGGGAGCAGCTGGGACCCTTGTGTGGTATCCACATAGAAATAAAAAATAAAAAAACAAACCTCCGATAAAAATTCGCCTTCTCCGTTATCAAATCAAATTTTCAACAATCTCTGGAATGTGTTTTTTATTCTTTTATTAAAAAGAAAATAAGATGTTACTTGTGCAATGATAGAGGACTTTGAAACCAATGATGCCTGGGTAGGAACCCGACGAATTTGTCAACTCAGTCACTAACCGGTCAACCGGTTGGATTGCGAAATACATTCTAAATCATTGATCTATAAATAATAGGTATTGCAGATCAATGTTCTAAACCAATGGAACTCGCTTGAGGTGGTTTTCACCCCAACAAAGGGAAGAGAATACGATTCTTTTTTCTAGTGAAATCTTACACGAAGGAATAGCATTAGGAATTAAAGAAATAGGGAAGATCGGAAGTATAACACGTAAATCATTCATAGCATCCATCGATGCGTAATAAAGGTCAGGCGGTCAATATTCAGCCTCCAGCTGGACTCCGGCTGAAAGATTTACGTCACTTCCTGAAGCAATTAACTTCTCAATCCTAAGACAACAATTAGTCAACATAGCAAACCAGTTGCGAAAATACTTTTTTTTGTCAGCTGATGGGTGGCACGTGGGCAACACGCATATTCTGCTAAAGAGAGAGATATTTGAGGCGAAATTTTCAACTTCCAGACCCGGAGAGATAGCGACATAAGTTCAGTTTTAATAAATAACTAACTAACCATCACGTCGTTTTTTGTAAGGGTAGGCAGAGAAAACGGCCGCCAAACAACTCGATCTTGGGATCCACTTCTTCCTTCATTCACATTCATACATCGTCTCATACATTCTGTTCTATTATTCCGACTTCTGACATGGCCCGACTCAAGTATTTGATTCACTTGATCGTGCTATGGCGTCCTCGCGCGTCTTCGCCTTCTTCCATCCACATTCGCGTCATATACGAGTATTCTTCTTAGATTCCTTTCTTTGTTCATTTGCTCTTCATGCCCAAACCATCTAAGCGTCCTTTTCTTAATCTTACTCATTACGCTTACATCAGCCTTGCATTCTTTACGAATATCAACATTTTTCACACGATTATGCATGGTTTTACTACACATTCGCCTCAGAGATCACATTTATACAGCATTCAGATTACTTTCATCCTTCCTCTACCAGTACCATGCCTCACTTCCAAGCATCAGGCTTGGTATCGGCACTCCATTGTGGACTGGTAGCTTCGCTTCTTTGGCCAACTTTTTGTCAAATGAACAATTATAAATAAGTATAATAATTAAATTTTGCATGCATCCAGACTGTTTCCCAGCCTTTCCACCGTAGAAAGGTATTTATTTGTGTTAATTTTTATTAAAGACTTTTTAAGGTACATTAATTTATCACTGGTAACATTTTAAAATTTAAGTACATTAAAATATTTTAATATATTTACAGTCCTCCTCACTAGGGATTTCTGTTCAAGGCGGAGTATGGGTTGTTGTGCTGGTGTCACTGATGCTTATGTTGTCTTCATAATTTTTATGATTTCCTCATCTTCATGTTCACTTAGCCATATTTTGATATTCTTTTACAACTTTATATCTCCGTGATATATTTAATATCACTCGGAAGAGCATTATACCACTTTGTAGCATGGAATTTATTATTTAATATTGGATTGTTAATTAGATCTGAGGTTTTTTGTCCTCGTAGTGAAAGTGTGTTGGCATCAAGCATTATCAAGGAACTTTGTGGCATTTGTTTTTCGTTTGAAAATTTGATGGCCAAGAAATATCATAGATAATTTAATTAAATACTGCAAGTAGAAAACACCTTGACTTTTCATTTAACCGGGCATTTTTTGGTCTTCTGAGTCTTTTTAAAAGCCTAGAAAAAAATAATGTATCAGACCTAAAAAAAAATTTTTTTTTGAAGTGCAAAATCTCCCACAAAAAATCCCAACATTTTAATATTTATGCCCGAGTTATACAAAATAAAATAAGTTGCATAAGTTTTTTTTACATGGATATTTTTGGTAGTTGACTGTAACTGGGACATTATTAAACCCTTCAACGGGAATGCTTTTAAGTACGGTTGTCTTTTGGCAGAAAATACAGTTTAACAGTAGTACTGCAATAGACATGTAAACAGTAAGTTGTAGCAGACAATAGCTGTTTAGGAAACATATAAGCCGTTGTTTATGGTAAACAGTTGTCGTAGGACTATTATCTTCGTGACTAAATGCCAACACATTACTAATGTATTTCTGGATAGGCAGAGTGGAAGGTGGAGTGATTTTATGCATTTTAGGTATTTAAGAAATTATTAGAGAAAAAATATTTTTAGGCAAATGTTGTAATAAGGAACTCCAGTCGAATGTCGAAAAGTATATTTCGATTTTTTTTCAAAAATTAGAGTTCATAGTTAAAATAATTTTCCAGTTCCATTTTAAAATTCCAATTTTTAAAAGCCCGCCAACACGTTCAAAATCTATGACCGGTCGGTTTGATCAGTTTTAAGGTTAGAATGTCAAATGTCAAAACAAGGATGAGCTTTACCATACATAATTTTATATTCTATCCATGGTAATATACAAGTAATAAAAGTATGTACCTTTTTAGAAACATTAACTCAAAGAATAATAATAGTATTGAGCATTAAAATTATCGTAATATCCGCATTGATAATTGGTTTGCTCATGAATACTCTAATTTTTTTCATTTATAATTGTTTTTTCGTTAATAATAGTTTTTTTTAATTATAGGACTAAATTAATCCAAATTAGGTTTAAATTTCACCAAAAGTAAAAAAAAAAGTTTAAAATACAAAACAAAATGGAAAAATAAAAATGTCCATACTAATCCAAAAACAAAATGCGCACGTGGAGTCAGATGTTCCAAATGCAACGATACTAACATAATAATCTCTTTAATAAGATGATTTTTTATTCACTCTTAAATAACGATTTATAAATTCTTATATTAAAAGTTATATATTAAAAATCGGCGTTTGCTTATCTATATGAGTATATATTTTTAAAGCCATTATATTTTTCACTGGTGTTCCTTATTGTCAATTTAGTCAAGTAGGTACCTAACCCCACAAGTTAATTTTATAGAATTTTCGAATGGGTCCACCGGCTCATTATTTCATATTGTGGAGGTATTTAAAAAACGCAATGTTGATATCACCGTAATAAATATAATTAAGAAAAAAAAACTTGAATTGTGGGCATAAGTCGAAACTCAAATTCAAGTTCAAATAAAGCAATTAAGTATTTATTTTTTTTGTATGCATTGTGGGTTTGTAAAAATGAAAAACGTGACGTTACTTAATTTGGTACCTATAAACCTCTTTATGGCAGTAGGTAATACATTTTCATCTATCAAAAAATGTCTGGAAAATGGCAAATGATTCGTTGACAGTACACATAGATATATTATAAAAATTTTTAACAAATGTTTGGGAAAATGATTCATTTCATTGCCGGCAACCCGGGCGTTTATTGGAGTAAAATTTTAAACATTTACATGTACTTTACCCGTTTCACTATACGATGTCTGTTCGATGAGGCGGGTAATAATAATAATAATAATAATAATTGGATGATTTGTATAGAGCCGTTTTTGTGAAAAATCACCTCAGGGGCGCTGTATAAATATTACTTCCTATTCTCTATCTAATTATGTACAGACATATAAAGAAAAACATACTCGTACTTACCTGCCAGGTCGCTTCAGATGAACACAGTTTTGTTAGAAAATTTAAGTATAGAGATGAAAGTTTTATAGTTGCTAATGGGTAATGTTATAAAACCATTTATTACAAATGCTACTGGAGAATTCCGATACGACAAAAAATTTCGATACTCATGATTGTTATTTATTAACTTCAGCAGAGCTTTCGTCATTCCGGCACGAGCCATTCATAACCCACAGCGCAGAGGTCGCAAGCTTCCTGAGATCTCGTGTCGACGAAGATAGATATATGTATGTTGTAAAAGCTCTCTCTGCTTAGGGATTGCTTTGGTGGGACTACCGATTGAACAAGCCAGAGGCGTGCTGTAATAATAATAATTGGATTACTTCTATAGCGCCGTTTTCGTGGGTAAATCACCTCAAGGGCGCTTTACAAATAATTTATATAACATATCACTTAGACGTATAACTAAATTACATTACAGCTAAAATTTATTATTAATGGCTTACAAGTAAGATTTATAACTATTGACTCACAACTAAGACTTATGGCTAAGGATTAACTACTGAGACATATTATAAGTCTGAATTAGGTATTTTCTAGTTATAAATCTTAGCTGTAAGCCATTAGTAATTAATCTAATATGTAAATTATTATATATAAGTCTAAGTGATAAGGTATAGGTTAGATAAATTATGTTGTAAAGCGCCCTTGAGGTGATTTTCTCACGAAAACGGCGCTATAGAAATAATCCATTTATTATTATTATTATTATATAATTAGTGACTTGCATCTGTGACTTATAGCTAATGACTTACAATTTAGACTTAAGTAGGTATAACTAGAATATAAACCTAATACACACATAAACCTAATACATATTTAAAATACGAGTACATATTAAAACAAATCTAATGTTAATTTCTATTTTCACGATATTTACCAAAACCTTCTCATTCTGTTTTTTTCAAAACATAATTATTATAAAACTGAAAAAATAATATCGTTCCTGAAAGAGAAATTTCTAGACCGCGTTATATATAAACAATGATAATAATAGTAATAATTGGATAATTTGTATAGCGCCGTTTTTGTGAAAAATGACTTCAAGGGCGCAGTATTCATATTCTCCATCTAATTAAAGGAACTAATTAAATCACTTTCTGAACCATTTTATGCCGGATTACCCGACCACGAAAACCCAACGATAAATTCGCTATCAAGCTATGACCAAAAACGGCCCTCCGAACGGAGTAACTCTTACAGCATCTCTGCACATAGTTTTTAGCATATTTTTCTCATTCCCAAAATTAAATAATAAAACATCCAAAACGTGAAGCTTAAAAAATAAATCCTTTAATTACATTACAACAAAATTATTTTTATAATAATGGTATTCTGAATTTAAATCAGAACAAAGACCTATCTAATTATGTGCAAACAGATACAGAAAAACATACTTACCTGGCAGGCCACTTCAGATAAACACAGTTTTATTAGAAGATTTAAACTCGGAGAAGATATGATTTGTACAGTTGCTATTTTATCCTTCTTTGCTATTGATATTACATTTATTAAAAGATTAGTGGAAAGAAAAAGTTGTGATTTATTTGATTTTTTTTGTTTGTGTAATTTTTAGGACTGGAGAATATTTTTATAAAATGACATTAAAAAGCTTAAGAATTCGACTTAGGTTCAAATACGACATTTTCAATATATGTTTACATGTAAGTACTAGTCGGTTAGCCCAGATAAGAAGATGCGTAGATTTAGATGAAAAAAGAAAATGTTTAGTAATTAGTCTGTTAAATGAATGCGAAAAAAATATTATAATGTGTTTTAACAATACCCTTTTCTGTGCTTATTTTATTTTTAGATGGGATATGTATAATAATGACTTGAAACGTGTTGTACTCCGCTTAACTGTGAGGCATGTAACCTTAGAGTAACAGGCATGTAACAGAAACGAGTACATGATGTGCCTATACCTGGATGACCATGGCAACAATAGATGAGGATAAATACAATAAAATAAATGAAGTCCTGTAAAATATAGCAAAATGGCTGAAAATAAACAAATCAAAACTGAATGTAAACAAAACAAAATATATGGAAATAGGCAATAAATCGCCTAACATACGGTTAAATTTCACGATTGATGGTGAAGATATTGAAAGAGAAAATGAAATTAAACACGTAGATGTAATATTGGATTCAAAACTATCTTTCACCTCAAATATTGAATATGTTTAAAAAAAGGTATCAAAAAAGGTTAATTTTCTTGTAAGACTAAGAAATAAACTAAATAGAAACACTGCAGAGCTAATTTATAAAACTATAGTTGCTCCACATTTGGACTATTGCTCCTAGATATTATATTTGGCCAATAAAGGAAATCTAACCAAGCTAGAAAGTATTCAAAACAGAGCTATGAGATAAAAACTAAGAAAAGGTATATACAAGAATCAATCAATGAGAGAAGAGCTTGTTTGGATTCCAATAAAAAAGAGACTGCTATAAAATGTGTTAATTTTTATTCATACAATTCTGACTAACAAAATGCCAAATATGTTATGGATGAAAATGTTTTTAACAAAAATGTACATAATTATGAAACCAGGAATGTAAACAGAATTAGATTACCACATATGAGAAAAACGGAATCACAGAACTGATTAATGTGTAGAAGACTGATGATATGATGAGATGCCTGAAAGTCTGAAGAATGAATGTATTTAAAAATAATTGTTATGCTTACTGTAAAACTAACAAAATAAAAAAAAAATAAAAAAAAATAATGGAAACAGGACTGGATCATTACATTAAGGCCATCCGACAGCTAAAATTGCAACGAAATCACGTGCTCCTTATGCAGGTGGGGACAAGGTCGAAATTCTCGGTTAACATCGGCCGCACGTTTTGATTTACGCAAAATAACGTCACCAAAACGCGTGTTTTATTCTATTCTATAAAGCTCAGGCATAAATATTAAAATGTTTTACGGTCATATTCTAAAAAAACTTAATTTGCCACAATGAACAATACGACAATATCGGAAAAATGGTTTGTGAGTAGGAGATTTTGCGCTTTAAACATTTTTTTTAGGTCTGATACTTTATTTTTTTCAAGGCTTATAAAAAAACAGTCCAAAAAATTGGACGGTTGTACGAAAGGCCAAGGTGTATTCTACTTGTATTATTTAATTAAATGATCTATGATATTTCTGGGCCATCAAATTCTCAAACCGAAAACACATGATTTTGCATTACTTCCCATTGCATCGCCTTAACTGAAAATTAGTAAAACATTGGCATCGACGAGATAGCCAATACCGCCTTTAATTATTAGATATATCTAAGCCAGGAAAACCCATCCAAAAAAGCTTTTGCACCGAAAGTTCGCTTTAATTCTTCTCCCATCTTTACTGATGGCATGACGATATTTATGTTCAAATACAAATAACGATCATAGATTGTTGTTAATAGCGTTAGCAGACAACTCCATTGACATGACAGACAACTTAAACACATAACAGGACCCCGCGATAAATAACATTTCTTTTTATTTCTGCAGCCATTGTAGATCTTCTTTGGAATTCCTCTAAATATCTCTGATAATCGTCCCGAAATTTTTTGTCTGCTGGAAATGTAAGATGCACACAAAGGGAATCGGGCTTCTGACAGGAGTCATTAATTTCAGGTGCCCACGCCCTACCATTTGTTCGGCCCTAACTTACGGAGATCAACTGCTCGACACTTAAAGATATTTGAAAACATTTTACGGATACTTTGATACGGAGTAACGAGTGTGTTTATGGACACACTTCAAAATACAGATGTCGGGGAATGGAGGGCTTGTTTCTTGAAGTAGCATTTGTTTTTTTTTGTAGTATTATGGACATAAATTTCAAGCAGACAGACGTGACAAACAATCGGAACATCTTTTATTGTGCTTAAGTAGCGACTACAAGAAAAAATGCCGCTGGAGATAAAGTAATAAAGTACCTGAAGACGTTTAATATTATCAGCAAAATAAGTATCTTGGAGAAAACAGTATGAGAATATTTGTTGAACTTAAAAAGCAAACCATTCACTTTCTTCTAAGGTTTAATGTCCAGTGAGTTTAGTCTTTATATTAGGTTTATTATGTAAATCATCATTATCTTTTCTTGAATAGTTTTAGAGATATTATAACGTCTCGGACAGCGTTACAGTGTCCATACTCAGGGCAGATGTGTAGATTGCGGTGTAGTGTAGGTAGAAGTGATTATTTTTTATTGTTTTGAAATAAACAGTATATGGTCTCTATGTAATATCTAGTAAGTGGTTACATACATTTTACCGGGCGGGGTTAGTACAATGATACATGGTAAAGATAAAAAGGTATATGAAAAAAAGTGTATAGTGTATAAGTTTGTGTCTGTGTCTGTCTGTGTGAGTTTGAGCTTGTATGTGTACCTATGTGTCTGATTAGTGCTATGTACTGAAAAGTTGTGATTGCGCATTTATGTTACGAGTAATATTTTTCTTAAATGACGGTAGGGAGTCAAAAAATATGTCTAGATATAGGTTGGGGCAAATATTATTAAATGCTTGAAGAACACGGGAAATTGGTGAATTTGCTGCAGCGTTTGTTTTGTTGTCTAATGTATAAAATAGTTTGGTGGGGCGAGTACGTTTCGATGGTATGTTAAGGTAAATTTGAGCTCGGAGTTCAGGGCAGTCTATTACATTATTTAAGATTTTATACAGGAACGTAGTGTCGGCCGCCGTTGTCCGTAGTTTCAGAGATAGGAGTGCACGGTGATAATTATTTTCGTATTTCAACCTAAGAAACTCATTTTGATAATAATAGTTATTATTACTTATTTATTAGTGATACCGTATTACGCGCGTTAATCTTCTTAGAGTCGGTATGTTAATATAATAATAATTATTAGTACTTACCTGTAATTATTAATGTGGTCTTCGGCGTTGAGTTTTGGTGTAATGTAACGCTATCCGAAACGTTGTCTACAGGAGGAAGCCCAACATCTATTCAAGTATTGACCGTGAAAATCTAAAAACATTCTACCATTATCTTGTTCATTCTTTCATTCGTGATGTTTTTTTCCGCAAAGTTTACAAATATGTAAACAGAGTTCCCGACGACCTCCCACGATACCAAGTTAGAATACTTTACGACAAACCAATATCCATACGATTTATTTTATAATTTCTAATAATATTTAGAACTAGCTGATGTATACCGATTTTTTTTTTGGAATAAAGTTATGAAGTTGTGAATTCTTGCTTGTCATTTGGTTGCCATAATTGATTTGACAGCGAAAGTAACTATCTCTCTAAATAAAGAAACATTCATTTGAATGTTTTATTTCATTCCAAACGTTTATTTTTCCAAAATATATTAAATCATAAAGTTCTTAAGTAAGTACCTACTCGTGTTTTCCATTTTGAAAATATTCTACCCGAAAAACCTTCTTCTTTTGAATATGCAATCTGTGGCTAACCAGATTGTTATATCTATGGCTAACCTAAATAAAACATGGCGCGTTAAATGTTTTACATACTAATTTTAAAACGTTATAGCAACAGTTTTACATATTGGATTTCATGCAAACTACTTTCTGAACCTTCCCGGCACTAATAAAAACAAATTGTGCTATTTTCAGCGAAACCGGTAGAGTAATATTTGAGAACATCGAGGACAAACAAACAAACTTACATTGATTTTTATATATTTAGAATAGGGGTGTCAAAATGATGAAGGTAAATCCATTAAACAAAATCATAAAGTATAAACATATGCACAAATTCAGTTACGAAGGGACTCCATTTTCAAGTTCGAAAATAAACATCAATGATACTTTTTGAGCTTGGAGAGTCTCGCGGCCCTTTTTTGACAGGTCGCGCCTGGAACCGTCACAATTGTCAAATGGAACAATAGACAAATTCATATAATTTAAATATCGCACAAAGGTGAACGGCAGCGAGCGCTCTTCAACGCGAATCGCGTGACAAAGGGCGCGTTCAGAGTTGTGATCGTGTTGCGTGTCATTTGAATACTCGATCAAGGATCACGGATCGCTCGGAGCATCGTTGTGCTTTGTGCTTTGCATACAGTGGTGCTCCTCTTTGCTAATTATATATAAATGTTCCATGAACTCACCCTTCCGCCCTCTGTTTTCTATCAGTTCCAGTACCTACTTGAAAGACAACGAGTAGAAAATACGGGATGGCTCGTATTATGAATTATCGAGGACATTAAAATAGTAGGTAGGTAGGTACCTACTTGAAGGGTAGGGGCTTTATCCGTATGGTCTTTTTTATCCTAAGTTAGATTTATTGTAGGTACTAAACTATAACACGAAGAAGAGTGCCAAAATAATCAGTATTTTCAGAGATTATTATGCAATCCGAAGATATTTCAAGGCCGTAAGTATATTTTTTTAAATCGGTTTTGATAAAATTCAACTAAAATGATAATCTATAATGAAAAGCTATGAATATTGTGAATAACATCAGAATGTGTGGCGTTCCTTCCTACCCGCCTATTCCTGCGGTGAAATGGCGTGATTCGTTAGTAGGTAAGTACCTGCTTTTATATAATTGCTTAACTAGGCTAGCCGGTTAGTGCTTACCTAAAGTCACTTATAGAATAAGTAATTTTTTTTCACACACCGATACGCAAATGCGTCCACAGCCCACAACACTGTAAATAACAAAAGTTCTAAAAAAAAACTTAAATATTTATTAAAATTTTTTAAGCTTTCTGAGGTCATTTTATAAATATTCTCCATTCCTAAAAATTACAAACATTTCAAATAAATACCAACTCTTCTTGTGCCATCAATCTTATAATAAATATAACATCAAGGGAAAAAGAGGATACAATTTTCATAGTAGTAACTAAAAAAAATCATATCTTCTTTAAGCTTAAATTTTCTAATAAAACTGTGTTCAGCCAGGTAAGTATGTTTTTCTGTATCTGTTTGTACTTAAATAGATAGAGAATAGGAAGTAATATTGGTACAGCGCCCTTGGGGTGATTTTTCACAAAAAACGGTGCTATACAAATCATCAAATTATTATTATTACCTACACAATTTTACTCAACAAATTGAATCGAAAAAATGCAAATTTTTTGTTAGATATAATACTTGAATTTTTAGAAAACCATCCCATATTCGGTAATGAAAATCAATGCATTACAGTGAAACATCTTCATTTCCATTGCGTACGAAATACCATTAAATTTTGTAAGTTGTTACTATATAAAATTAGGAGAAAACCGCATCAATAAAAACTCCTTATTAAAATAAATACATTCCCGACTTTGGGGAATTTATATTGGGTCGGGGAATATTACCGGATGCACATCACTAGTTGTAACCTTTAGGGTCTGACAACGTCTAAGGTTGCTTGGAATGAAAACTACGAGTTTGCCCAACAAAGTTGGGCAAACTCGTAGTTTCAATACACCTATCATCCAATGTGTGTGAAATATTGCGTCGTTTTCGTTCACACTTTTATTTCCCTTTTACCAACATCCAGATTTAGATATCTCTGTTAGCAACGCTGTTACATCAATTGCAAATAGCCTGATTAACATCACCGTCTATAATTACACATTTCGACCGTTAAATTATTCCACCGCTCTTTGTGCACGTATAAAGAAAGGGCTCACTGAAACTGTAACCCTTTTATCGAGTCAAATTTATTGCTTTACGCCCTTTTGTTGGACATTTATTGCCCGAAGCCCCGGTGACCTGAGGGATATTGACGAGAGTCCGGACCGGCTGCAACAGCGTGCGCCGATTGGGTTCACTTCGATTTCCTTATATGATCCAGTTAAACGGAGAATTGAAGGTATTTCTTGAATATACTCTCTACTCTCTAGACATGGTGCAAGTGAAGGCTGTATTCTATGATTTAATCGCGTTTTTACTTTAACCTTTCTCTGAAGGTACATTTCGTCCCATTAGAGGTAAAAGTTGCTATGTGTCATACAGCTTTATTTCTTTGAGGCCCCGAGGAAAATAATTTCCATCAGGTCTTATGTCACGTTTGGGGATGCTGTATGTAAGGTCTTTTTAAAGAAATGAAGGATGGATAGGAATCTGGTGGTCAGTGTGTCCAGATGTGACGGACGCATTAATTCATCCCTCCCACTGCGCGGTGCAAGGCGATGGGTCAGGATAGTCAGGTTGGAGAGATCAAGGGGTCTCCCTCAAGCGGCCTCTGCCGATCCAGCCCATCACGCAGCTGCTGCCCAGACGCATCCAATGTCAAGACCTGGACAAATCTTAATTCATGAATCCGGGCGCCCCTGCTGCGTCATCAAACGTAGAGAACCAATGGGGTGACGTAGTGCAGAGGTGTTGGTAATCCAATTAATGGTTCGCCTCCTAAATTGGCACTACATACTAGCACCTACCTAATGAGTTTTATCTCTAAGGAGATGACTTGACGGAATTTTTGCAGGTAATAAGAGGATTAAAAAGTGTAATTATTGAGAAAAACATACCTTTAAAATATGAGTCTTGTACTTACCACAGGTAGGTATGAACACACAATCCTATAAGGCCTGTGAACGTTTTCTGGGATTCCAAAAGTAGGTAGTTATTTTCATTGTTATTTGTTATACATATTTAGCAACAATGAATAATGTAAATAGTAAAATAAAATATCTGAATTGAATTACTCGCCGATTGCCTTTTTCGATTCGCTCTTGCCGTGGATAATTTTATTGGTTCGGACGGTGGGACGGGTACCCTTTTCTGGGATCAACTCTTTCTAACAATCGCTGAAAAGCAATAAATAGTATATAGATCTCACGAACAGAAAATAAACAGGATATTTGGGAATTTAAATTGGTACCTACCAGCGTTGAAAACCATTTTAAATCCTCAATATTGTAGATAAATTAAAAAAAGGAAATTTCATTGCTGCAAAACGCGGTACATTTTAAGATATTTTTCTGATATTATAACTACCGTTTAAACTCACGCGGCGGTGGCACCGCAATTTACATTCAAAGGAAAATCACACACATATAATAGATTTAACCAAAACATTTTACTCCAAATTAGAATCGAACTCGAATACTTCTATCTCCAACCACGGCCGCTGGACCTCTCCATTACATTAGTGAGCGGGCTTAAACATAAGATTGCTATCAATTGCAAGTACCGCTAGCACATAAAACACAGTTTAAAATTCTTTGAAATAAAAATAAATAAAAGCCCTACAGTAGCAATAGGCAACCCGCTCACTGGGTAGAGAAGATTATATCCACATTTATGCACATCTAACCACAGTTGACACAGAAAGAGGGAGAAAGGTTCCCTGCCACTGTAAACAAAATTTTACAACACGATACATATAACTATTATTACCTAGGTTAGGTTATTTAGCGTATGTTTTCTTGTTCTTTTGATATTTGTACTTTACATTTGATTATTTATATCCCTAATTTATTCTAAACTATTATATAGTATTCTAAATTGTACATTGAAAAATGAAAAATAAAATAACATTAAGAAAATGAAATAATTCAAAATGAAAATCGTTTATTGTGGATAACTGATGGTCACCCGTCTCCAGAGGATCAGCGGGGGGAACTTAAAGCTAAAACTTTACAAAGTAACGTGCTAATCTGGAGTGACCTGCCAGGTAAGTATATGCCTGTTTCTGTTTGTACATAATAATGATAAACCCCAGCAAACAATATTTGTGATGTTGAGGTGATTTTTCAAATCATCCAATTATTATTATTTTTATCATTAACTCCATCTAGGTAGCCATGGCAGTAATGATGGTATTCTTAGAATGGCGTATTCTGCACCATAAACATCCCATGCAGTGGCGGAGAAGTGCCCTGAAAGAGTACTCGTACCTCCAGAGAAACATTTCCGTAACGCTGCAGTATCTCGGTAGGCGGAATTTTTTATTTTTTTTATTTTTATATGAATACCACACAAGAGTCCCAAACTGCTCCCAACCGTCTGGAGCCAGTGAGACTATGGCATTCCCAATTGGGGAATGTTGTGAGGCTGAAGGTATTGGGGAGGGGAAGGAGAAGGGGGGAGAAAAAGGTGGTGAAAAGGGGAAATACCTGGCTATTCAGATCTGGTCACCAAACACGGCTAAAAGCCATTTCAAGCAACGTTTCAATTCTGAATGGTGGTCCTTCACCAGGGCGATACTGAGAGTATCTTCCACTCTGGAACGTGCGCAAATATACCATATATTATTTTTAGATGAATTAATTGTGAAACAATACAAATGAATTAAATAAAAATTACTTGCGCACGCGATTCGTAGTCGAGAGCCTTACCCCTCGACCATGGAGGCCGGAATAGTTGGATATATGCATTATTGTAGGTGACGTTTAGCTTATGCCATTGCGTTGCCATTTTTTTAAAATGTGTTGGTGCCGTTGGTGGCGACCAAGCACTGACAGAAGAATTATTAATAAATATTCTTGCGACAGCTGTAAAGGCATTTTTCAAGCACATTTCAGAATTTCATCAAACATTATGATCACCAGACTGACTAAGCCTACATATGCGTTTGGGAGGTGAACCCACAATCGCGACCTCCACCACCTCCTCCGTGGCCTCCACCATGGCCTCCTCGTTGCAAAGTGCGTCCCTAGACCACCACATTATGTAAGACAATAATAAAGTAAAAACGTTAACAATATATAAAAAAAATTCCAACCGTAAAGCTCTATTGACTAATTAATCATTTGTGGGATTTTACGAGAAATCAATCTCTATATATAAAAACGAAATCTGTCCTCTACTTTCTCAAAAATTACTAGACCGATTTTGATGAAAATATCACAGTTTATTTTTATTAGTGCGGGGAAGGTTTAGAGAGTAGTTTGAATGAAATCCAATATGTAAAACTATTGCTATAACGTTTTAAAAATATTTTGAAAACATTGAACCCGCCATGTTGTATTGAGGTTAGCCCATAGATATACCACTCTGGTTAGCCACAGATTACGTATTCAAAACAAAAAGTTTTGTGTGGGTAGAATATTTTCAAAATGGAAAACACAAGTAGGTACCTACTTAAGGACTTTTTTTTATTTATTTATTTATGTTTTTTAAAAAATAAATGTTTGGAAATAAATAAATTTTTCAAATGAATATTTTTTTAATTGATAAACTAAAGTTCTTAAAAACTTAAGACAAGATTTTTGTGCAAAGGGTAACAATTATTATTTTTATAAACAATAATTATTAATCTAAAACACTCATCCAAATTGAAAAAAATTGAACACTAGTATATATTGATTAACTTGGCGGGTTTGCGATAAGCCGACGTAGCTCAACAGTAGAGCATCTGACCGGACATCAGAAGGGTGCAGGTTCGAGTCCTGTCGGCGACATTTATCTTTGCTCGGAAAGGTTTTTTTTCAATTTGGATGAGTGTTTCAGGCTAATAATTATTGTTTATAAAAATAATTGTTACCCTTTGCGCTATGCACAAAAATCTTGTCTTAAGTTTTTAAGAACTTTAGTTTATCAATTAATAAATATTTGACAAGTCAAAAGCAATTTTCACCAATAAAATGTAGACATAATTTGTCTCGACGCCATCTATTTGAGGGATTTAGCCGTTACAAGCCTCTCTCATACTAATAATGTTGGTTGTTTACAGGTGAAAATATAATAAAAACAGTAATTATTAAAATGGAACACTAGTATATATTGATTAACTTGGCGGGTTTGAGATAAGCCGACGTAGCTCAACGGTAGAGGATCTGACCGGATATTAGAAGGGTGCGGGTTCGAGTCCTGCCGGCGACATTTATCTTTGCTCGGAAGGTTTTTTTTCAATTTGGATGAGTGTTTTAGATTAATAATTATTGTTTATAAAAATGAATATTTCTTTGTTTAGAGATAGTAATAGTTATCATAAGGCATTAATTTCACTGTCAAATCAATTATGGCACCTAAACGACAAACACGAATTAACAACTTCATAACTTTATTCCAAAAACAAACAAAAATATTCGAGAAAGATTAGGTACACGTCAGCTAGTTAGTTTAAAATAATAATAAAAAAAACACCTTTATACTTTCCGAGAATTTTTAATAATGAAATCTGTAAATATTACTCATAGGTAGGTAGGCGATGGATTACAAATAGATCTTTCAAACGTCAATAAACACGTATGTAGTTTAAGGAACCTAAACGGAAAAAAACATTCGTAAGGTTTTTTTATCTACCCTCCCCCAAAATTCCAAAAACATTCAATGAATCTGCTTTTTAATGCCCTTATCGCATAATTTATCATCAATTTGATGTAATACAGGGCTGTACAAAAGGGCCGGCGCAATGTCACGGCCTAATCGGATTAAATCATCGAGGAGATAAGGGCTGGTCTTATCGCCGCCGTGTGGCGTTAATCAAGGCCCAAAAAATACACAACCCTTAAAAATAATATTGCATTCATTCACAGGGGAAATATTGTTAACCTTTTTTCAGATTTAATAAGTGATTTTGAAAGCGATTTACACAGCATTGGTATCTCTAATGCTAAAATTACTTTATTTTAAAGCATTGATATCTCTTTCTTGAAAAGAAGATTTAAATGCATACCATTTTGAATTCATTTAAAAAACAATTGCTTTGCAATACGGTTTCACCCTGGAGTAATTTTTGTCCAATAGAACATTTGAAAAACATGGAAAATCAGTACGGTGTCCTATTTTTTGACAGTAGTTATGAACCTTTCAAAGCTCCATAGCTCATGACAGAAATGAAATTACGAGCGTGAAAATGTGCAAATTCCATGTCGTATTATAAACAATATCTACCATAAACGTTTTTATTTTTGAATTGATTAATATTTTTCATATGATTTTTTGTTTTTGTTTGTGTATTGTGATGTTTTTTTATGTATTATTATTGTAACCTATTGCACTACCCCTACATATCTACTGGAATGAAGCATTTTTAATATTATTATTATCATAATTTATAAATAATACAGTTTTTTACACTTTTCCCAGCTTGATCGTCCTGGTAAGAGGACATTTTTTCAAGAAACGTAAAGGCTCTTGAAATGGCTTTACATATGCTTTGTAATCAAATCTGGAAAGTCTTTCATGAACATTTTCTAATTTGTGGGTTCCCAACTACTGTGGCTTCGTAATTAAGTAGGCACTCCGTTACGTAGTGTTTATTCTGTTATTTTTTATATCGTTGAGGTATTTTTACAACTAAATACAAATATTCTAAATCATTCAAAACATGTTTTGTTCCTTAAAAAGGTGAATTCTTACACGTCATGCAATTCAAATAAATCACGAATTAATATGAAATATTCCCCCGGACTTCTCAGTACATCCCTCAGTACACAAAGGGCTGGTCCCAAAAGGGTTGCATTAATAAATCCGATCTCCAACTCACAAAAAATAGTCAAATATCCTCAAATCATGACACTAAATCAAAAAGCTTCGTTCATTTACATGCCGAGAAAAAACATCTGAAATTTTGCTTAAATCTTTTTTTACTACATTGCGCGTTTACTGATGATCGTATTGAAGTATTGGAGTGGCGAACAGCATATTTGCACATGGCCCTATGCAATAAATGTGCATTTTCTTGCATAATCTGTAGTGTAAATAAATTTAGTCGTGAAATTGGTTTTGTGTCCCGCGATAATAGAAATTGACGACTCAATTCAGCACTGGGCTCGGGGGCGGCCGCACGGTTTTTTAAATCCAGTGATAAGATGTGTTCCATTTATGAACGGGGTGAATATTTAATTTATTCATATTGGTGTCGCCAGTTAAAAAAAAGACTATGTTGATATTACATGTAATCTACTTACTGGGTTCCATGTTAGGAGCTATGAGGTATATTTGTCAACTATATAAATTATTATTTCATTACCATAAAATAGTGACATTGGTCAAATACTTCGAATCCATTGTAGACACATGTGGAATGGTCGTAATATATAAAAATAATTATAATGTTTTATTATCTTCTTATTTTATAGCAAAATAACAAATAATGATATCCTCACTTGGATTTCCCGTGCTGAGGATTTCATTTACAAAATCTGAAATTACATTATATTAAATTGATGCGCTAGATGAAAAAAATAAAAATAATTCTTAGGTGAGGTGTTTTTTAAGTGCAGTTGAGTAGTTTCGGTATTAGTCTGTATTTGGTGTTAATATATTTTCTATTTCATATCTCCCTATGTTACGTTTCCAGTATTTTATTTCATTTTTAAATTTATTATGATTGATGCGATTTTTAAAGGATAGTGGGATTTTGTTGTAGAGTTTAGTACTATAGTGTAATACAAAAGAGAGTTGCAGTAGAGCACGTGTACGTAGATTTTATCTGCTTAACCACCGTCATTTCCATTGTGAATAAAAGTTTTTTTAACATACATCTATCTATAAGTACTGAAAATATCTGTAGGCTGACTTAGCATAAAATAATCATAACAGGTGATTTTCCCACGAAAACGGCGCTATAGAAGTAATCCAATTATTATTATTATTATTATTTATAATATTATAAATATGTATGTTAGTTGTAAGACTCTAGTTTTAAGCCATAGTTGTAAGTCATTTTGTAATATTGTGTATAAAATATCCACTTGGTCATAAATATGTATTAGTTTTAAACATGTATTAAGTTTATATATGGGTTAGGTTTATATTCTAGTTATATACTTACTTAGGTCTAAATTGGAAGTCACAAGCTATAAAATTTAGTTGTAAGTCACTAGTAAGTCATAGATGTAAGTCACTTATTATAAGTCTCAGTAGTTAATCCCTAGCAATAAGTCTTAGTAATAAATTTTAGCTGGAAGGTATTAGTTATTCTTTAAGTGATATGTTATATAAATTATTTGTAAAGCGCCCGTAAGGTGATATTCTCACGAAAACGGCGCTATAGAAGCAATAGAATTATTTAATCATTGAAGAAGATAATATTAACACATCCCAAATGAACCACGAAACCGAAAAAACAACAGACATTAAAAAGATTTCAGTCGCATTTGGGACTCGAACCCAGGACCTCTACCTATCCGGGGTAACCGCTTAACCAACTTAGCTAATGAGACCAGTTCAATTTTACGCCATTTACACCGATATCATACTTCATGTTCAAGATTTGTTAATATTATCCTCCATTTTTATAAATCCCATATTATTGGCTGCTATCCTTATGATGATTGCAAAGTTTCATCCCAAACTCAATTGCAATCGGAATAGAGTCTCGGATATACCTACCCGATTTTTATTTATATGAGACATCTATTGACTTATTTTACAAGTCTGGAAAGAAATATTCAATTTTATTTTTTATAACTTATTGAAGTTTGTAAACCTCATTGTAATATTTTAATCATTGAATAAGATAATATTAACATATCCCAAATGAACCACGAAACCGAAAAAACAACAGAAATTAAAAAGATTTCAGTCACATCTGGGACTCGAACCCAGGACCTCTACCTATCCGGGATAACCGCTTAACCAACTTAGCTAATGAGACCAGTTCAATTTACGCCATTTACACCGATATCATACTTCAAGTTCAAGATTTGTTTTAATTTCTGTTGTTTTTTCGGTTTCGTGGTTCATTTGGGATGTGTTAATATTATCTTCTTCAATGATTAAATATTACAATGAGGTTTATAAAATTCAATAAGTTATAAAAAATAAAATTGAACACAATTATTATTATTAAAATAATACTTAAATGTTATCGGTAGTTGCTTATCATCAAGATTGTTATTGTTACAAAAGAGATTAAGAGAGAGACAAAATATAAACTGAAACAATGGAACAGTGACATAGAGATAGATTTATATGTAATTGAATAGGACAACGCATAAAAGGAAAGCGAAATGTCAAACGAGGGACAGATTAAAAGGGAGTGGGAAAATCTATTAATACATCGTCAAACCACAAGTTAATAATTGCTTTCTACGAAAACATCTTAATATTTATTTGTATTCCTTCTCTTCGTATTTTAAAGTGATGGCTAAGATCATCCCTGAGGGATGAAAGTAACATGTAATAATTACAATTGAACCTATCTCTGCTTAGACACGCAGACATTTGAACAAACACTTCTTAAGGTATTAAAAACTCATGCAAGTATTTGCTTAACAATAAGTGTGCACATGTCCAGGCATATCCTCTGCCCCCTTTGATGATATAATATACAAATCTTTCTATGTCTAGGAGATTATTCCTCTCTGGTACCCTTTGTACATAGGTTCACGAAATAATTTTAATCCCAGCGAACCGATGCGATGACACGTCGCAGCTTTGCTCGGATATCTGTTTGAACTTTGGGAGACAATAGCGAGATGAAGGGCTTTAACAGTTCCTACATGAAGAGTATGCAGCGAACTAGTGTTTATGATTTCCTTTAAATCCAGATAACAAATTAAATACAATTTTTGCACCCATGTCATAAAACTAACAATAAAAACATATGCACAACAGGTAAAAACTTCTTTCTTCTTCTGGCGCTTATAACATTTTTTTTAACACGTATAATATAATATATATATAAATCCCACTATCATTAGTGCGTCCTTATACCGATCCACAGTATAGCGTCCATCTGAAGGGCTTGATTTAATAAAGTATATTCAAAACAGTATATTTTATATTTTAGTGTATAAATGTAGCAAGGTATTTAGATTTTCGAAAAAGTTACAAAACTTAAAAATATACAAAAAGAAAAAATCTCCTTTCACCGATCCACCCATCGGAACCCCTTTCACATTAGAGGGAATACGGGGTCCGGCGAATATTTTATTTCATTTTATAGCAAACCTTGCGTCCATAAATATTTTATTTCATTTTGCCTACAAGCCGGCGTCTTGCGACATTTCCACTTATTTATTCATGTTTTATTTGAACGATTAAATAATGACGTATCGAATATTATGACATCCATGCCAAGGCGGTAAAAATTAACTCTGGACCAGACGTCGCGGATTCAAACCAACCCGGCGATGCGTAAATGAATTTACTAAATGGTTTTTTTGGAGACCAATCATTCAGAATTAAAATGTTGCTTGACATGGGATTAGATATGTTTAGTAACTAGATCTGTATTGTTGGGAACTTCCCAACCGTCCAATTCTATGTTCTCCTTTCATTCCCCAATTTTATTCCGCCTCACAATATTTCCCATTTGGGTGTGCCACAGTCCTTCTGTCTCCGGGCAGTTAGAATTCTTTTTTAATAATAATATAATTTCATATAGTATAAACCAAACATTTGTAGCATTTATGCCAGTTTGGAACAATACACTTTCGACGTAAGTGGGTAACTATTACTACAATACGATTATATTCTGCCAGTAGAAAAATTATCGGACCCATCCTTTGAAGACTAGTCTGAGTACCATTTTTTTTGTATTCTGTTAATATATTATCGTTCGTGTAAAATACAATAATAAATGTAGAACGTAAGCAAAAAATTGGCGGAAGAGGCTTGGTGATAGGTATCGTTGAAATCGTGTTTATAACTAACTAACTAACTAACCATCATGCCGTTTCGCCGCAGGAGTAGGCAAAGAGGACGGACCGCCAAACAACTCGATCTTGGCATATACTTCTTGCTTCATTCACATTCATACATCGTCTCATACATTCTTTTCTATTATTCCGATGTCTGACATGGTCCGACTCAAGTATTTGATTCACTTGATCGTGCCATGCCTTCCTCGGGCGTCCCCAGCTTCTTATTCCATTCACATTCGCTTTATATATTCTTCTTACACTCCTTTCTATTTGTAATTATAATATAATTACAAATAGAAAGGATTAAATTATATATATATATATATATATATTTCTATGTGTAATTATATTATAATTACAAATAGAAAGGAGTGTAAGAAGAATATATAAAGCGAATGTGAATGGAATAAGAAGCTGGGGATTATATATATATATATAGCTTTATTTTTATGGCTCTGATCGGTTTATATAACATAGATACATATTATATGTATTTATATTATATATAATCAGGTTTTTTCAAGCGGAAATGACAGTATAAGTGCAATGGTCTACAAGCAAAATTGTTCTGAATTAGCCATACCTATTTCACACATTGAAAATGTTAGCTTTGAGAGGCTTATTTCCTAATCACTGCATAAATGCCAAAGTTGTACCTGTATTTAAAGGAGGGGATAACCTAAATGTTAATAACTATCGACGTATCTCCCCACTTAACATTTTATTAATATTTACTACTATTTACTTATTAATATTTACTATCATTTGCTTATTAATATTTACTACTCTTTATTCATGTATTATTATTTACTTATTAGTATTTACTGATCATTATTAAATTGTAAAGCCGCTCATCTCAACACAGGCCTGTCCTAAGGAGATGAGTGGCTAATGTTTTTGTTGTCATATTTAAATTTAATGAAATTAAATAAATAAAAAAATAAATATAAATATTATCTAAACTGATCAGAGCCACACAAATAAAGCTGTGGTGTATCATACAGAAACTCGTCCCACTGCTGTTCAATATCAGGTTATGTTCTGATTTTTGTAAATCATGACTTTTTGTATCACACATAAACGCGTTCCATTATTGTGTAAATTATCACTGAAAACAAGGGCAATAATCATTACATAATTTATTTAAAAATGTTAATATGTTAGTTGAAAGTCTCTATTCCTAAACCATAGATGTTAACCATTCAACAATATTGTTAAAAATACTCACCTGTTCACAAACATGTTTGTCACTAGTTTTAAGTCACTAGTTACAGGTCTTAGTTGTAAGTCGCTAGCTATATAAGTCTTAGATGTAAGTTACTAATTATAAGTCTGAATTTTGTAGTTTCTAGTTATAAATTTAAGATATAAATTATTATATTTAAGTCTAAGTGGTAAGGTATAGGTTTGATAAATTATTTTGTAAGGCACCCTTGAGGTGATTTTCTCATGAAAACGGCGCTATAGAAATAATCCATTTATTATTATTATTACTATTAGTGAAATCTCTTGGAAGAGACACTTTTTGAATAAAGTTATAGGTACACAACTAACAAGAAGGTAACTTACGGTGGCTTGCGAGAATAGCTATGAAAAATGATGACATTTTTGTCAAATTTAATCTTCTGTACAGCATCTTCAAAGATAACATAGATCCCCGCGGAGACCTTGGGGCAGAAGTCCGGAGAACAATTATTTGAAGATAAAAACATGTTATGGCACCTCAGCAAAACAGCGCTTGCACTGGTAGATTAAATTGCTTCGTACACGGTGAAAAATAATTTTCCTCTAAGTAAATACCTACCTTGGTAGGTCCCTGCTGAAATCTGTGCTCTATTTTGACAAGAAGCGTGTTCAGTAACCTTTGGTCTGAGTAATGCAACAAAGCCTTTGAAACATCCATCCCTTTGCCTAAGAAACATCCCCATTCCTCTCTCCAGCAAATAATGATCTAGGTTCACCCCCTCAACCCTTATGAGGGCATAAGGGCACGTGCAAAGGATTTCCTGCTCGTTCCGGAACACACAGCTACTTGTATTGTAGTAATTGAAATACTGTACAGAAATAACAACAATGTACCCTCCTCCATTCGCTTTCTTCGATCACATTCTTTCTACTAGTTTAACATGAAAATGAAAATATTGTGCACACATTAGCGGTTCATTAACATCTAAAACTGACCTGGTATTGAAACAATTATAAGGTAAAGATGTATATCCTAGATTCCGGAGTTATTTTGAGTGAGTCACTTTCATGACAGGCTATGACGAAAATGATCCAGGGATCTAGATCTTATCATATTAAAATCGGATTGTAATTTTAGAAGGTTCTAATGAGGACAGTGCGGAGAAAAGATGAAAAAAACGATAATTTCAGACCATAAGGCATTTTGCAACTGTGGCTCGATCACATAAGTACATGACTTTTAAATGACAATAATACTATACCATTTCACATTCCTACAAAAATGAATGTTTATCTGTCTGTCTTCGATTTTCCCGAAAAGTACTAGACCGGTTTCGCTGAAAAAATAGTACAGTTTCGTCATATTAGTGCCGGGAAGGTTTACAGAGTAGTTTGAATGAAATCTAATAAGTGAAACTGTTGCTGTAACGTTTTAAAAGTACTATGAAAAATATAAAACCCGCCACATTGTATTGAGCTCAGCCTATAGATATAGCACTCACAGATAACATATTTAAAAAGAGAAGGTTTGTTTGGGTAGGTGCCTACTTATGAACTTTATTATTTAGATATATTTCGAAAAATTAAATGTTTGAAGTGAAATAAAATTTTCAAATGAACGTTTGTTTGTTTCTTTTTTTAGAGATATTAATAGTCGTCACAAGGCATTACTTTCACTGTCAAATCAATTATGGCACCCAAACGACAAGCAAGAATTCACAACTTTATAACTTTATTACAAAAAACAAAAAAAATCAGCTAGTTTTTGATAATTTTTAATTTCCTGTGCATTTTGTAAATAGGTTCTTTCCCATTGCGAATCAGGCCATATGCGTTGATTTTTTTCATAGTGGACTTTTCTCTACTTCACTTGCCAGGAATGAGCATAATAGCTGACAGCAATTCATGCACTGAACACTAGACAGGCCATGGTCCGCCATTGTGGGCTGATTCCCGATCGGGCCATTGATACGGCGGTGATTGACACAAATTAGCTGTAATTTGAGTGTTAAATACATGCCAGACTGCTATTGGGCGAGAGGAAGACCATCACAACTCTAAAAGTATTAATCAATTTGTTAAAAAATATGGAAAATACTGTTTTATGTAGGTACATCTGTTAGCAATCTTCTCTACATGCCTTTCATTGATATGCTTGGTGTAAGTGACCAGCTCAGGCATGGGGGTTCCATCGAAGCCAGAGTAAAATTAGCCTCTCAGAGAAGATACTTTAATAGTACACAGCTGCTGACTTCGTACAAATCGCAAACGCGAACCACAGTTGAATTTGATTGCCACCTTTGGTCTGGAGCACCAAAAAATACCTTAAAAAATCCCTCGACTCTGTGCAGAAACGGGCGGTCCATTTGATAGATCTTCTCTTAACAAGTTTTAAGAACGCTAGTGAATGACACGGATGCGTCGAAACCGGTAGCGAAATAATTCATTCAAATAACAAAAGTACATAGTGAATAAAATTCTTTAAACAAAATGTTTAGAAATTGTTACATAGTTAATGCCCAAGAAATATAAAAAAAATAACAAACGGATTGAAAATTTTTAGAGGACAGGTATTTCAATGAAAGATGCTTTGAGGAACTAGCGTCATTGATCTCTTCAGCACCGAAGCATAATCGAGAAACACACCAAAGGCGCGCCCAAGATTTGGATACGGTTGACATTTGTCACATGAGAACGAGCCGTTTCTACGACTCATTCTTGTGGTCAACAGCCCGGCAGTGGAGCGATTTGCTGGCCTCTGTGTTTCCTGCTTCCTGCCACATAGGTCTCTTCAAGACCCATGTTCAATCTTTCCTCTCCTCAAAGATAACATCCACACAGCATCCTCAAAGATAACATAGTCTTGTATGGATGTAATGTTAAAAAAGGTACGAACATATGTATTTTCCGGTCTTCTATTACCTTCTAGCTTTACTAACCGGCTTCGCCAGGGATTTCAACATTCTTTTGTCGAAGCCATTTCTTTTTGAACACCCAAACAGTTTGCTGTCTTGTCATTTATTACTGGTAGGTACCACTTTGATTATTTTTTACTGTTAAATATGTTTTGCAAAGCTTCATAGTTCATGATGGAGATGACGTCGGTAGTTGAATACGCTAGTACTTGCGTTGGATGGTACATTTAAAACAGAGAAGCCTATGGAACTTTCCTGATGCCAGAGCTCGCCGTTCGAGTGTTTTTGGTATTTCAGATATAAGATTGTCTGCTTAATAATTGATAAAACTAGAATATAAATTCAAATTATATTAGAATAAAACAATACTTTTTTTTTTAATTGCACTGTTGAAAAATAGTCTCTTATCAATTGATATAAAATATGGTGTTCTTCCTGTGAGCCGCGGGGGTGGCTATGCCATTGTATAGAAACCTCCCCTAAACTACAGACCTGCCCATCAATGAAGGTTAAATAATTGATTGTCGAGGGGCAGAGGACAGAGGGTAGGGGGCAGGGGGTGATACGGCTTTAATTAGGACTCTATACTTCCGACATATCGACGTGATTAAACTTTATTGAATAGGTCGATTGCACTGTATGCAATACAGCAAAGCTCAGACCTAGAAGGGGGAAACTGACTTCTGTATAGAATTTACTTGAGAATACATAATTATTCATTTCTTTCTTGTTCTCTGAGATGCGATACCAAAGCGTCCTGTGGCCAGCGTAAGAGTGGGGTCCTCGCAGTAACAGCGTTAAAAATTATATATAATTTGATAAAAAGTCCATACCTCATGAAGTGCTATTAGTTATTTGTACCAAACCACTATTGGTAGGGGTGGCACCACGATCTTCTATGCCTACCACATGGCAGAACAGACGTGTTGGTTCAGCACAGCATGACGCGGGGTATGGTGCTGCTAAACAACATCTCTATTTATATCCTTAACGTAAACCTTGAAGGTTTTAAGAGACATGCAATAATGTCATTCTGATTAACTTTTATGTAGAAATATATTTTTTTTATTGTTCATGTGTATAGTAAATGGGCGCAGTCTGTTATTATACACAAAATAACAATAAAATATATTTGTTTCATTTTGTTTTTTTTTGGAGTGTTGAGCCACGTTACGATTCTTTCTTCCCGGGACCACGTTTCGAACTTCATGGTGATGCCCATCATCATCAGGATAAGGGCAGATGTGGTCATGTAGCGTATACATAGATTGTATTTATTCGAGTATCAGTGATTCCGTGTTCTTGTTCTTTGATGGACACTGCAAGGCTGTTTGAAACGTTGGCCCCAGAAGGAGCAAACACTATATAACTCAACAACCTATAGATGCGCAGTCAATAACCAATCGGGAGTCCAGACTTTTGTTCCCAGCGTTCTAATGGCACAGTTAGAGATGTCAATATTCCTGTCCTTGTTAAATTGTCCTGGTGACTTTGCGGATCGCAAGATGATATTTTTCAGGGAAATCAAAGGGTTGTTTATTATTTAATCATATCTTAAGTCTCCATATACCGGGAATTTGTTAAAAAACACCTAAAATTTAAATAGGTAACCAGAGTCGTAGTGACAGTGACAGACCTACCTTTTGGATATCACCCATCTCCAGCAAGGCTGGTGCGCTGTCAAGTACAATTATTATTTTTTGTAAGGACGCAATCACTTTGTTGTTGGAAATAATTTTATTTTCATACAAATATTTTTGTTGTTATGAAAATCATTCGGCGCGAGTTGTTATATTGTACTTCCATTCTTTAATTATTTCATCTACCTATCTCCGAACTCTGTAATATCCAGAAACCCCATACGCCTTGAGCTGGTCACTTACGGAAACACCTAGTATGCCAATGGAAGATTTTTTTTTTTTGCCGCTGCTGTCAATTGATTTGACATGTCTGTAAATATTTCACTTTCTCTGTAAATATACTAAACACAGAGTTCATATTTTAGGCGTTCCTTAGCAATACAATTTGTGTACTGGATTGAATAATTAAAACATATAAGTATTTATTAAACGCCACAGGGAAAAAGTTCTTGAATATATGTTTGTTAGTATGTCTGCGTGCGTTGATAACTTGTCGAATTGTGCGGTAGTGAGCGGGGGATACGGGATTTCGTTCACCGTGCCATGGTGCGCGGTCGTCACTCGTCAGTAGCAACACCGTAGCTGTAATGTACGTATCGTGCGTTTCATGCGTGGCCTATGTTTTTTCCCCGTTTCAACACTGATACATAATATTTTACTTATATGTAGATATGTACTATTAATAAAACGATTTACATAAGTAATAAATGTAAACTATTCATTTTTATCAAATTAAAGATGATAAAATTCTAATTGTGTGACCTGTACACTGAATGTACAGCACCGCAGCTCGAGGCACTGTCAGGGAAGGGTTAAAATACACTAGATTATCGTTTCAATCCCTTTTAATCGTATTATGTTAGCTCAATTTCACCTCATCTCATTTACTACAAATTCCGAAGTTACTTTGCAATATATTTTTACAGAAAACAGTTGATAGGATCTACAAAAACAAAGATTATCATTTCGCCTTCATTCTCACAGCGGATAGACGTCAAATTTCCACAATGGTATTGGGTTACATATTCAAATAAATGCATTGTAGTACATTTCGGTGTTACAGTAGTGTGAGCAGTAATGTTCCTTCGTTCCCTAATGTGTCAATCAGCATTATGAACATTATCTGCGGAGGGTTCGGACCAGTTTTAAACGCCGTAACAATAAAACTGACGAGACGTCAGTGCTGCCATGTTCCCCAAGGGATTTGAAACGTCAAAACACGGTAACAGTGTCAGATTATAATAGGTGACGGTATACAGAAGCTTGTAACAACCCCCCTCTATAATGTAGGTATCCGTAACTCCAATTGCTAAGATGTTTTAGGAAGGTATGCCACGTACACCTAAACTACATTCTAAATTCTTTAAAATTGTTAGAAGTATTTATTTTCTACATATAAAATGAATGTTTGTCTGTGTATCCTCGATTTCCTCGAAAATTACTTGACCAGTTTCGCTGAAAACAGTACAGTTTGTTCTAATTAGAGCTGGGAAGGTTTACAGGGTAGTTTGAATGAAATCCAATATGCAAAACTGTTGGTATAATGTTTTAAAATTAGTATTAAAAACATTGAATCCACCATGTTTTATTGAGGTTAGCCCATGGATATACCATTCTGGTTAGCCACAGATTACATATTCAAAAGAAGAAGATTTGTTCGGGTACATAGAACTTTATTATTTAGATATATTCAGAAAAAAATAAATCTTTGGAATGATATAAAATTTTCAAATGAATGTTTCTTTTTTAGAGATGGTAATAGTCGTCACAATGCATTACCTTCGCTGCCAAATCAATTATGGCACTAAAGGACAAGTATGAATTCACAACTTCATAACTTTATTAAAAATCAAAAAAATCCCGAGCAAGGCCGGGTACACATCAACTAGTTTAAAATATATGATAATTGTATATAATGCAATTTGCCAATCGATCATCCAATATGGAATAATTGCATGGGGACGTACAGAGACACGGAGAGGTATTGCTCTACAATTTTATTTTCATCTTTTACTTAACGGTAACATATTCACCAGCTGAGGTTTCCCACCACTTTTCCACCCCGGTATAAGTAACTTATGGTTACTCCTTCAGGGTGCACGTCAAGGACTCTATTTTTTTAATTAATTAAACGAATGTATAATTTTTAAAATACTCTAAACTCCCATGTGTCCCTGCACAGCTTTCGCATAGGAGTTTTCTCTATCGCAAGCCCAAATTTTTCAGATTAATTATTTTTTTTAAATCACGCAACGGTGCTCAAATACGTCCACAACCCGTAATATCGTAAATATATTTAAAAAAAAAAGAAGTTAATATCTATTAAAAACTTCTTACGTTTTTTAAGGTCATTTTATAAATATTCTCCAGTCCTAAAAATTGTAAATATTTCAAATAAATGCCAACTCTTCTTGTGGCACCAATTTTCTAATAAATCTAACATCAATAGAAAAGGAGGATAAATCACTTACTGTAAAAATCATATTATCTCTAAGCTTATATTTTCTAAATTTTATATTAAAAGTGTGTTCATCTGAAGCGACCTGCCAGGTAAGTATGTTTTTCTGTATCTATTTGTACTTAATTAGATAAAGAATAGGAAGTAATATTTGTACAGCGCCCTTGAGGTGATTTTTTTACAAAAACGGCGCTATGCAAATCATCCAATTATTATTATTATAATTATTGGGTATTTTAAAAAAAATATTATATCCAACAAAACAAATAAAAAAATCTTACGTGCTGAATTCAAATCACTTAGCGCTGTCATTAATTGCATTCCTAGGATCGGCAATCTGCAGAATTCGGGGTGAAAAGTATTCTATTATTGTACAGCGGCCCCACGTGATCTCTGCTCCCCTAATAGGGTGTCCCGTACACTTCAAACGAAATAGGGGTGGTTTTACAATAGGGAAGTATTTTTGTGCATTTTATTAGGAATGAGTTTAATTTTAAAGAGATCAACAAGACTTTTGGTTTGTCTTAACCGCCCTACCCATACGAACGTATGTGATACGGCGCTAAATTATCGCCCGAACGCAACAAACCGTATCCCGTACGTTCTGGTACAAAAAAGCTATACCCGAAACCCACAAAACATTCGTATACGTCAAGTTTGTTCCTGCGTCATATCGCTTAGTATTTCGAGGTTAGCCGAAGCTAACTGATGTGTTCGGCTATTTTCGTATCTCCCATATAAGTTACGTCACTACTCACACATATTTTTATTTCGAAATCTAATGAAAAAAACCGGATGTTTTTTTGCCCACTTTTTGAATAATAACCCAAAGGACGGGGGGTTAACTATAATGCTGCTTGGATTTAATTTTTATTGAGTACTTTTGTGAAATGAAAGCGCTTAAAAAAGTTTAAAAACATAACTTAAAACTATTGTTCAAATTACGCTAGAAATTTAAAGGTTACTTTTGTGAAATGAAAGCGCTTAAAAAAGTTTAAAAACATAACTTAAAACTATTGTTCAAATTACGCTAGAAATTTAAAGGTTATGAAATTTAATTAAAAAATTTATACAGTTGATATGTGCTCACGTAGAAGGGTGTACGTACTTATTTTTGGAGTCATTCAAAGAAAGATCGTAGGCAATACTTTATTAAGTAACTGTGTTCAATTTCTTTAGAGTTACATTAATAAAACAATAAGGATCACAAAAAAATATTAAATTAATAACAATTGCTTTGTTTAAAACCACCGCATTTAATATGCAAATATCTACATATTCCAGAAGCAATGCTCCCCTCGTCAGGATAAACAATATAGCTACTAAAAATAACGACAAGTCTAGACAAATAATAAGAAAATAGAACAAATTAAAAACACAAACAAAAACTAAAAATAAATGAGGAGGTAGGTAAAAAATTAATTGAAAATTAAAAAAAGTTTTTTTTTAATAATATTAAATAAAAATTAAATAGTTTGAAATTTATTTTTTTATTTTTTTTATTATTATTATAAATAAAACAAATAAAATACCAAGGTATAAAAAATAAAATAAAAATACTTATTTCTACTAAAATTTACATTAATACTATTATAAATGTAGTAAATAATGCGAAAATAAATAGATAAGAGAAAAAACATTATTAATAATATTTAATCGAATATTAACACATTTTCCAATTTCTGAAATTTTCAAATTTTCTGATTTTAAACCAGTTGTTGTGTCAAAATAATGATTTATTTTCAAAACGTGGTTGGCAAATTCAGAATAATTATTATTACTTAAACACCTTAGGTGCTCGTTAACTCTAGTATTAAAATTTCTTAAAGTCTTTCCTAATTAAAAAAAAGTTACAATCGTTACAAATTAATTTATAACCCCCGTTATATTTAAAGTATCATCTTTAACCTTGTTATTTAAATATATATATATATAATTTTTTATTTGTTTTTTTATTTATTTTGTTATTTTGTTATTTTTTAATTTTTATTTTTTATATTTTAAATTTTATTTTTTATTTTTTTATTTATTATTATTATAAAAAGCTGGTTGGATTTTGGGATACTTTTAATTATTAAATTTTAAGTATTGTTATTTGAAAATAATATTTTTTTCCAATTTTCAATCAATCATTTGTGGATAGATAAAAGATTTATTAAGAACTATTTCTTAAACTTTTTGTTTAATATATTTTATAATAATTTAATAGTATATATAAAAAAAATTAACAACGAATTAAATACAATTAAATAGATTGCAATCAACAACGGTATTAGAACTAAATTAATAGATAATATATTAAACAAATAGTTTAAGAAAAAGTTTGTCAGCAATTAAAATACCATATTGTCGCAGGATGTGAAAAGGATCATATGTGAACGAAACGTCAAAAATATCTTGAACAATGAACCCTGGCGTTCTGAAAGTTGTACACAATGTCTATGTATTTCTGTTCAGCAGTAAAATTATTTTCTTTCATGAACTATGGAACTTTGAAAAAAAAAACTTTGATTTGAACATGACAAATGTTATACTGTCTACCATAATAGAAAAAAATAGTATAGACGCTCGACCGAAACTAGGCATCAAACTTGTCATCGTGGTTAAAAAAACAGTTTATTTTCATTTGTTTTATTTTCGACTAGGCAAAGTACTAAAATAGTATTAGGTATTTTTTAAGGGTAGGTACTTTTTATTTATTAAAAATGTATATGAAAATAGGGGTGCACAAGGTAGGGATTGTTTTTCTTTTGACTGGGGGGGCATTCCATTTATTGTACTCCTAATGAGATTCCTGACATTCAGTTGTTTTTTTGTAGTGCTTACTTTTGTTAGCAGAGAGTGAAGAGAATTCGAAATAAATAACATCGAATATATTACACATTCCACTTTGTTGATAATAATGTATATTCAAAGTCGAGGGAAGTATTGATTGGATGGGTAGGCTGCCTTTAGAATAAAAGGCACGTATGGGTATATAATATAATTTTTTAATCATTTCATCGTTGACACCGAAACCTCCATTATCCATTAAAAAAGTATAGTACAATAATAATGTTATATGAGATTAGATCTGTGTTAGGGCGGATTTTTCACGTTAGTCTTTAATCAGGCGGTAGTCTTGGAAATTTAAAAACTGACAACTCATGAAAAGGGTAAAATCTTTAGTGGAGGGATAACATCTCTAATAATAAAATGAATATTTAGCAGTGTTGTGTTGTTAATTCATTTGCGTAATGTATCCACCAAAAAAAAATAGATTGAGGAAGTCAATAAAACAATAATGGCAATCGATGATTTGAAAAATCACCTCAAGGGGGCTGTACAAATATAACTTCCTAATCTTTATTCATTATGTACAGATACAGAAAAAACATACTTACCTAGTAGGCCGTTTCAGATGAACACAGTTTTATTAGAAAATTTAAGCTTAGAGAAGATGATTTCTATAGTTTCTACTATAAAAATTTTATCCTCCTTTTCTATTGATGTTACATTTATTAGAAGATTGGTGGCACAAGAAGAGCTGGTATTTATTTGAAATATTTATGATTTTTAGGACTGGAGAATATTTATAAAATGACATTAAAAAGCTTAAGAAGTTTTTAATAGATATTAACGTTTTATTTATTTTTACACATTTAGTTTTTTACAGTGTTGCGAGCTGTGGACGCATGTGCGCACCGATGCGTGAATTTTAAATTACCTAAGTAAGCACTAACCGGTTAGCTAGCTAAACAATTTACGTGTGCATTTCTTCAATTTATGTATATGATTGTCTGAAAAGATTTTGTCATATAGAAACAATTTATCAATGTAGAGCGATTAATAATAATAATAATAATATTAATGATTTTTATAATAATGAACTTGGATGATTTATATAGTGCCGTTTTTGTGAAAAATCACCTCAAGGGCTCTGTATAAATACTACTTGCTATGGTTTATCTTATTATGTACATATACATAAAACATACTTACCCGGTAGGGCACTCCAGATTAAAACTTAATTAAATTACAATGTTTTGGGCTGAGATGATGTGATTTTGCATGCACATGACACATATTAGAAAACACTGCACATTGCATGACATTGAAGTTACTGTTTAAATCCTATTTGTCATTGATATTATATACATTAGAAGGTTATTGGCAAGAGAAGAGTAGGTGCTTATTTTTAACATGATTTTATTTGAGATTTTTGATAATAATTATTTACATTTACAAATATTTAAATTATTTGTTTATTAGGTAACTGAACCATTCATGGATATGACTGTCCGAAGAGATGAGTTTTGCTCTGAATTCTGTCGAGTCTTTAATCAATCTTAGATCGTATGGCAGTCTGGATATAAAAAAAAAATATTCACAAATTTGTGGAAAACACGCTTTAATTCATCACACAGAAATTTGTCATAGTTATCGGTGTTTCTTTTTATGGTTTGTTTTTCTTAGGGGAGGCACAGCTTTTCAACCTATACGGACTGCACGCCACTGCTTGCAATTAAGGTGAAAAAAAACAGAACATAAGGTATGTAACAGAAAATTTATGCAAAAGAATGAAGTGAGGAGTGCGTGTGTCAGAAGAGAGTCAAATGGCATGGGTTTCCATCCTCTCTATTTACCTACACGAGAAAATGCTTAATAGTTAATAAGTCAAAGTACTCTTAAATGAAAATACCTATTTAATACGGTATTTTGATAAAGCTACGCGTTTAATCAAATATCATAGATGTCAAAATACTGGCAACATGCTACAGTAGCGACTCTAGCGGCCCGGGTTAGGCTTCCAGACTGTATTGCTAATATAATAAATACTTTTATTCTTTTTTAAAACACTTAAGAGAGTGCGCGACAGCGAAGCTTTAAATGTTAATACAATCCTGATAGCCTCTTTTGAAAATATATAAATACATGTTAAAAAATACGTAAAATCATATTTACATTATCTAATATTTCGTTTTTGGAATTTTAGATTTCTATAATTTGTTAAGAAAAACGGAAAATCTATTAAAATGTGTGAAAAAACCCAATTTCGCCAACTCGCGCCACTAGGGGCGCTGGATTAGCATGCTGCCATTAGCATTATTATATTTCTATGGTATTTCATAAGTCAGACTAACGGCCGTTCTTCTCAAATTTTCGAATGATCAATCTGAGGCAAAGATCAGCCAAGTGTTTTGTTGAGCATTCGCTCTGTTTGCTTGTTCCAAGCATTTTTTATTCTACGTTGTCTATGGAGGTGCTCGACCACTTTCGTAGACTATAAAATAGTGACCGCTCAATTTCATAGAAAATAAAATATTGTTCGCCCACTTTCACAGAAGTACATGTTACATTTGGCGTTTCTCTTTCGTGAAAAACAAAACAAAACGTAGCTTATAATAAGTAAAATAAGTTAGGTTCTCTTCAGTTTTATTTAAAACATGCTAAAACATGTTTTGACATTCGAAAAGGGAAATAAATCTTTGTCATCATTGATGTATAATACCTCTGTCATTCAATATTTGAATAGCGATAAGTAGATCACGAAAGAATAATAATTTTTGACACTTCACTGACACTTTTTATAACTAGTTCTCTGTTAATCCACAAAAATCGATATCCTAAATTTGATATCCTAAATTGGAAAGAGCGTATTTGTGCATTTGAACAGTGTTGAGGCAAAATTTGGCTCAACAGTTGCTCAGTAGAGTTAGAGGGAATGTCCGTAATTTTCATATATGCAATATAACTAGGTATAATCTAGTACGTAGGTATATTTCTGAAATTATTTATTAAGCAGCTTTATTTCACAACTGTACCAAATCAAATAGATTCCCCGACTTTAACGTATTTTTTGTCAACAGCGGGACATCACACTCCCATCAATACCTCCATTGCTTTTGTAACTAATAAATTTGGCGTCACTCATTATCGGAATAAAAGTATAATTATCAATAGAAATACTCATTCCAGATTGCCCCACCCCCCGCGGTGCCCCCGACGGCAGGACCCATAAGGGGTGCTGCGCTCCTACCGCCGAGAGTTCCGTTGCTACCCTTATTTCTAATACACGCATCGTACATGAAAAAGAGTGAGAGGTTACAGCAGATCTTTCAGAATCTATGCCTAAACGCCCCGGGGCTCGGCATTTTAAGGGGTGAACAAAATAAAGTAAAAAAATGTTGAAAATTTTGAAGTGAAAATATTGCGTGACTTATTTATATCAACCCTTTTGTGAAGGTAATAAGGTTAGGAGTAAACAGCACGGTCTGGCGCTCTGCCCCCCGCGGGGCCCTAGGAGGGGCACAAGGCTCCTCGGCCCTACGGGACCTCGTGTTTTGAAAGGTTAATTGTTAAGAATGGATTTTATTCAACTGTGCGTTATATTTCGCATTCTTCACAGGTGAGGAATTTTAATTAAATTATCTGAAAGCAACATTTTTTTTGCTTAATGGCAACATTTAAAGATTTTTTGGTGTGTTTAATTTGATATGTCGATGTAGGTATAGTAAAAAAGATCTATGGAATTAATAAAATCAAAGTACATAGTTATGTTCTTTGATTTTAGTGTAATCAGCAGTGTTCCATTTCTTTTTTTTCCTTCTTGGGAAAACCTTTCGGACAGTCTCGCAGTGTCCATCATCAGGGCAGATGTCAGATCTGAAGCTTATTAAATAAGGTTTATTATTTTCTAAAAGTACTCGTCACAAATAAAAGTCGCCCAAGTTGTTTAGCAATACGGAAAGAAAGATGGTAGGCGTGAATGCACCAATAATAAAAATAAGAGTTAATTTATATAGTGCAGTTTTCTGAAGGTTCACCTTGGTGTGCTTTACACTAACCAACCTAACCTAATATAATTGGAAAATAACAGATATACTACATATATGCAAATTAAAACTGTGACTTAAAATATTCATAAGCAGCAGACTCACTTATAAGCACAATTTAGAATACTATTTAACAATTCAAAATAAACTAGGGATATAAATAATCAAATGTAAAGTACATATATCAAAAGAGACAAAAAATCTGCACATAATATAATAAAATAACATAACCCCATTTAATTAGAAAATAACATATATATTACGTGCATGCTGACTAAAACCACAATTTAAAATATTCACGAGTAGCAGACTCACTTAGATGAACAGTTGAACATATTAAATTAGAATCCAATTCCATATCACAACTATTGTGCAAAGCAAGGCTAACGTTTTTTTTCGTTTTGTGAAAAATTATAATTGAAATATAAAGATGATACCTGATACGTTTTACAAATATTAAAAGATAAGATTAGGAAACATACATTTTGACATTCTCTGGGGGGGTCTAGACAATAAAATATCATGTAAACATAACGCTGGTGTTCTCTCTTTCTAAAACATATGTCTAACTATAAGAGAAACGGAGATAGAATGAGTTTTATGAGGACTGTCATTTGGTGGCAGATACGGAACAACGTGACCCTAGTTGATTTTTTTAGCGTTTTAAGCATTTTGTCATGTAAAAAATAAGAATATGTAAATAATTTACACGTACCCATCTAAATGCTTATATCACTTTTCATATCGCCCTCTTCATAGAAATAAGTTTTTTTAATAAAATATATCAAAAGAATGAAATTTTCACACATCAACATCCCGTGACAAAAGCATACCGCCGTTTGTGATGTAGGCTCTGGAAGTGATATTTCACTTCGCACAATCCTAAGTCACATTTCCCTGTCACAGTTGATAAAGGCGAATGGACAATTGTCGTGATCGATCCGATAGCTCCCCCCGCTGACACGCATCAAACATAACCTGTTTCGCAAAAACTTTACTGTGTCAGGATTGACAATTGACGTTTACTATAGTGACGCAAAAATGGCGTGAAATTCTCTCGAAACGCAAATCATCGCATCGATAGGCACGAAATTGCTCCAGGCAATAACTACAATGGATTTGTTCCTGAGTTTCGTTGATAAAAAAATACGGGGTCAGGCCCGGATTTGGATTATGAAACTCTTTTGCCTTGAAAAACAAAAAAAAATCTTAGGGGCCCAAGTTGGTATTTTACCAAATAATTGCTGTGATTTTATAAAGAATGAGTGAACATTGTGAAAGTGCCATACGGAAAACAGTGCATAAATATGAAAATTGGGTTAAATCGCTGAACTTGTGCATGGTTATATATATATTTTCTTGTATTTTTGTAAGTCTACTTTCATACACTTAGTATGGGAAATTACATAATTGGACCAAGGACTTTGTGATCCTTGTTATTCTATGCCCTTAGTATCCAGTGAAAAACCATTAGCTTATTTTTATTCATGCTAATCTACTCTTTTTTGGTCTACAGTGGAGAGAAAGACATCCAAAACATTAAAATCGAAAAAATTAAATGGATCACAAAAGTTATCCAACATATCAATTGAACTTTAGGGACAGTATCAAAAATAATATTACTACTAACAGGGCTCATTTGTGTACAGTCTCAACCGCCCCTTACAAACATCCAAGCTCTCTTTACTTATGCAGGTATTTATGAATCATACCTGTATTCAAGCAAAGCAAAAACAGCACTAAATAAACACATCACCTTTTCTCTGTTGACATGTGAATGAGTCCAGAGCACAGAGCAGCGCGCATTCAGGATGCTGCCTCGCCTCTCGACAGATCTGTTCCAGCCATTGACTCGGACCTTCCGACTACAAAAGTCAAACGAAAGCAAACAATAATCATTCGTACAATGTAGAAGGAAGCTTTGGATCGTGTATTGACAGGGACATTTTACAGGAATGCCTTTTCATATTCGATATATCAATTGAGTCTCTCCAAATAAATGATATTCGCCGATACAAAAGATTCCGAAGCCATTGTTGTGTGCTGACACGTTGCATTGTGCTGATTGAAATATATTTTATGATAATAATCCGATAGAGGCATATTAGTTGGGTGCCGGAGTGCTGCAACTACCGAATCTTCACAAATGATGATGATTTATGTTTCCTCTTCTGCTTGTCTTTGTTGGTCTTCTGATAACTTTATTAGCAAACTTTTACTTTGTACCTTCGAGCGTGAAAATTGTAGGCACGTTAACACAAACATTGGCTTTTTGGACCCGCCCATGTTTGGAGCATCTTTTCGCCCGACTGGTTTGTATTTTTGTGTCTTTAGGTTACTGGAAAGATACCAGAATATTACAGAAAATATGTAATAGTTACTACATTATGTTCGCCTTCTGTTAGTTTTACACGTTACACCATAATACTGTTGTGCATTAATCTGGGATGTTGGCATGTTGGATGTTGTTTTTATTTCTTTTCGAGAAACAGTCAACAGCTTCTCCTTCTTCATCGTGTTCTTCAACTATTAGGTTCTACTTAAAATATTACAATTTGTTATCCGAACCGTCAGGGTCTTTGAGATACCCGTACTGTAAGAATATTACACTTCTCTTATTTAATATTGTACTTCTCTTTAGTCAGCAGAAGGCTGGAGAGTGTCTCGGTTATCTGGAATCTTCACGAGGTGGGGTGCTCTCTCATATTGGAGAGGGTTCAGAAAAAGTTTTTGAGTTTTCTCTACACGAGGAAGCAGGACCATTATCCGTGGCTCTATCCAATTAACTTTCTTCTGGGCATTTCAATCCCTGCTGCAACTCAGAGGGAGGTGTATGCCGCTGCCCATTTTTATAGACTGTTGCGAGGCTGTATAGAGAATTAAGCTATTTTGGAGCGCATACGTCTCTATGTTCCTGAAGACCATTTAAGACAACGTAGTCATAAATTATTCTATCTCCTTACCCGCAGGATCAACCTGCCAATATTGTTCCTGAACGAAATCTCTTCGGATATCGACGTATTTTCCGTCAGTGAGGAGAGATTCAATAGGGAAATTCTATTGATTCTTAAAAGAGTCTCGCATCATTGAAACCAAAGCTAGCAAGTTTTTCTTTATATATGTATTTTTTATATGTGTAGTACTTAATTCCTCCCTCGTTGTTAAAGTTAGTTAAATATATACCAATTCCTGATTCTTGGCAGCTCTCAGCGATCCGATACCAGCAGTTTCCTTTAAGTCGTCAGCACATCTCATTTGCGGATTGTTTGCCTTCTCAACCAAATGCTCCATTGGACGATCTTTGAACTTCACCTTCCATTCATTAGCCTTGCAATATTCCTAGCAGAGCATCCATTGATTTTTATTTCGAGCGTGATAATAACATAGTAACAATATTTCGAAATGTGAAAAAATCAAAACAGTAGCTTTGTAACCGACACAAAAACATTAATCTTTTATTATTTAGCGGTTTTGAAAAACCACAAGTTTCCTATACTCGCGTATTGAAAACAGGATGTTTGCACGCCTAGTACGTAGAAAATAACACTGGCTAAACAGTTTCACAAATAATAAATAATAACGATCGAACAAAGTCAATAAAATATTTTCAGCATTATTAAATATTTAGTACTTTGTTTGGTATTCACGGCAACAGCCTTATCGCATGCACTAACAATGGACCTTATTGACACATTGCCGCAAGTTGCATACTATTATTATATTGTTTGAAGGAGTTCAAATCCTCGAGCATTACGTCTCGTTCCATTGCGCACGTGCCGCCTATATACACGTTCGTAGTATTATTATTATTGTTACTGTATTTTCAATCCATACGTCGATGTGAATACAGTGGTACCTCGGTTAAATAAGTTCATATTATTCCGCGATAAATGAGGGTATCGGAAACTACGTTTTCGGTTAATATTTTTTTTATTTTTTTTTTTTTATATTTGTACATATATTTATAATATTACATATTTTTAATCTAATTCATTATAATAATAATAGTTCTTTATTCCAGAAGGGGTAGTGTAATGCAATACGTTCCATATGTGATAATAATACAAACAAATAAATAGCATAGGTACGTAAAATAAGAGGAAGAAAGAAAAAGAAAAATATAGAAAAAAAGATTACTTAGTAAAATATGCAAAATAAGTTCATTCACAAAGCGCGAAAAAAAAGAACAGTTTATGGCGGATATTTGACGGTTTCCTGTCTCCAAAGGGCCATCAAGAGACACTCCATCCATGCAGCTGTGGCAGTAATGATGGTATTCTTGGATTAGTGTACTCTGCACCATAGGCTTCCCATGCGGTGGCGGAGAAGTGCCCTGAAATAGTGCACTCGTCCTTCCAGGAACATTTCTGTAGCGCTGCAGTATCTTGGTAGACGGAATAGTTGGCGATACGCATTATTGTAGGTGAATTTTATCTTTTGCCATTGGGATGCAGTGTAATGCACTCACAATTCTGACGTATACAGAGATGTGCAGAATGTGTTGAACAGTATTCTTTCGACGTGGCGCTGCAAAGGTGAAGATGTTTTAACAGAGTACCTGCTCTACCGGATATCGCTCTTCTTTGTGTCTTGATTTTTAATATAATTTAGCGTTTGTGCATTGCCAAAACCCTGTAAATGCGTTATAGGACATAAAAAAACATTGATTTTTAGATTCACCGCATTTCAGAAGTACGTAACTCTCCCCAATAGGTGAGTCCACAAATAAGTTTGTGCGGCTCGCTCGACTGTACAGGAGGTTCTGACGACGTGCTCGAGAGTGAGATTCTGGTAAAAATAAATTTGTTTGAACCAGAATCTCACTGTTAAATATGTTACCGTTAAGTAAAAGAAAAAAAAACATTGAAGTAGAGCAATTTATTTATTTATAAAATACGTGATATTTAATGGAGACATTTACATGGAGTAGACACATTAGATCACCATGCTAGGCGGCTGCCTGTTTCATGGTGACCAATGGAGTATAGTTACTTTGTATGAAGTCTAGTATAAACATATGGATTTATTATATTAATTATATTAACTTGCTGACAATTGGAAAAATTATAAAAGAAAGTAGAAGATAGAAAGGAGAAAAAGACATGCGTAAGGATTAGATCACTAAAATATACTTTTTTTATGTGCAAGCATGCACACATGTGCACATAGGTGCACACATATATACACACGCAAACACATACGCATATAATATACACATATATGTACGCATATATACACATATGTACACACACATACACATGAACGTACAATGAACATACCCATATATACCCACACACCTAAACAACATATACACCTCTATCTGAATACGAGAAATAGCTCTATATTTCTCTAAAGACTGGTAATAGGTCAAACCTAAAAGATGGGCATAGCCAAGCGTATTGTCCGTAGAGACGCAAAAACAAAATTCTTAAAAATTTCTTGTGTACTCTTTTATTGGACAAAACGTAAGTTAGCTCGTGTGGGGCCCAAATGATAGAATTCGACTCCAATAAACTTAACACTAGAGTTTTGTATAATAACCTCACTGTTTGCGTATTATGAAATGAATGTGAATTTTGAATTACGAAGCTTAGAAGCTTGTATGTTCTGCTTACTAAATCGTTGCTGTGTTGGTGAAAAGTTAATTTACTGTTGTAAATAATAGAGATGCGGAGAATTGATGCACCGTATTGTTATCAATGTCAAGTTAAGTTACATAATATCAAATAACTAATTTCATATTGAAATGTCGTTGAGTACCAGGAAAATATGTAGGCAGAGTTAAGTGAACGGGGAAGCGGCAGTTCAGAAAGTACTGGGCTATTCAGAACTGGTTATTAAACGTCTGATTAGCATCTGTATAATGGTCAGCGAAATAGTGATAGCATTGTAGCTACCTGCTGAACTGGCCACTAAGACTTACCATTTCGACAGCCGTCAAACACCTGTAGCACGGCGACACTAGTGTCATATACATTTCCTATATAGTCGCCTGTTTTCCCTAATAGCATTATTCCCTTCCTGTTGTTCGGGTAGATTAGACCATCTCTCTTTATTTGTGTTTAATTCATATTACTTGTTATCTCGTATTCTAATTTATATTGCGTAAAACTTAATCATAAGCTTTTATAACCGTTATACAAATAAATCAACTGCTGTTAACCATTGGTGAGTCGTTTCATTAATCACAGATCCTAACACAGGCTCCTCTGATTAATTCGTCATAGGAATCCATCAACACTTAAAGCATCTTCTACTGCAGAGCTAAGTACAAACACAGTAAGTATTTTAACTGTATTCTGACTGTACAAACAAACTCGGATCGATTCACAAGATTCTCATTACAACTTACATTCCACCAACTTAAAACTAAAACAACTTTTCGACGAAGAAATTTTGCAATATTTCTCTATAAAAGTATGTAACATCCTCCCTCTAGTAATAACAAGTACAAAATTAATTGACTTCAAAATAAGTATGAAGATATGGATTATGGACACGGGAAGGAAGAATATACATATGATGTTGCAACCAAACGGAGTTTAAAGGTTACGGTATTTTTTCCTTTAAGATTTTAATTTTTTTATTAATTTATTGCATTATAATTTTCCTCTAGTAATATTTTAACATAATTACGAAAACTTAAAAAATTAACCAACTTTAAAAAAAACTTGAAATAATTTATAATCCATACAAAAAACCTGGTACATGTGATCTTAGGACGGGGTACCCCAGTAAGGTCACATTTTTTGCGACTTTTGTAAAACATTATGAAATAAATAGCTATAGATTACATGCAAAACAGTCGCTGTATTATATACCTTTAGCCACGAAGCCAAGGGTTTCAAGAATCTGCTTAGAGGAGTTCTTGAATATTATTTACCGTTCTTTCTTCGTCCTTAATTTATTGTGGAGTTCTCCAGGATCTGAATAGTGGTACTCTTGTGTGGTAGGTATTAAAAAAGTAATTTCTGTGATTACCTTCTTTTAATTCGAGGTGTTACTGTGCAATCATTTGATTGGATGTAATGAGTCACATTACGGCTCTGATAGAGAGTCAACATAAAGGAAATTCCAAATGAGTGACTCGGGACATGGTGACTTGCCGAGCAACGGACGAAACGCTTTGGAGGCCAGAGTGACATTTTGTAGAAGGAATATTAAAATGATATGTACTCATATTCTACTTAGGCATACTTATTTGGTCAATTCGCTGAAAATCTTAGGTAAAACGTACTCGTCGAAAAAAACAAAAATTTCTTAAGAAATAGTTATTCATGAATATTGTTTATCAAACAATAACTTTGATTTAGCAGAAATGATAATACATTCGGCTTTTTCAGAATCATTATGCAAAAACTTAATTCCAAGATTTTTGAATGAATTATTTTCCCGAAATGCTCGTCTTCCTCCTTTGTTTTGTCACCTCACAATTTTATAATAATAATAAGAGTTAATTTCTATAGCGCAGTTTTGTGAAGGTTCACCTCAAGTGCGCTTTACACTAACTAACCTAACCTAACCTAATATAATTGTAAAATAACAGATGTACACAACATTGTAATAACATTATATATAGTTATTATACTGTTATAATCAAATGTGATATAACACAATTTAATTAAACAGTGACCAGATCTGCATAGCCAGATACTTCCGAGTCTTCCTTTTTCCCATTTCCTTTCCTTCCCCACTCCCTTCAGCTTAATAATACACGCCATTTGGGGATTCCATAGTCCCACTGGCTCCGTTGGGAGCAGTTGGGTCTCTTGTGTTCTCTTGTGTCTCTTGTGTTCAAGAGATCCAACTCGCGGTTTTCGATTCTTCTTGTGACATTCATTGAACAGTTTTAATTAACAAAATTCTATTTTGTACAGAAATGATCAACTCCATTAGCCTTTAATTATATATACTAGGTTTTGCCTATTGCAGTCTTGTATATATACGATATCTGAAGTCGAAAAGTCATAAGTCCCAAATTTGACATTTTGACTTAATAATGCTCTTAATTATAAGGCTCTTTACGCTCTATAAACTGGCAGAACACACATTTTGTTTATATATTTATATAAATTGTCCATATATAATTAGTTTCACGAGACTATCTACTTATATTCAGAGAAATATTTTTTTACAAAAAAATGTTTATGTAATTTATTTATTTATTTGATTATCGCCCATCCGGACTGTTACTTTGATTTTAGAACATAATATAAAGAGCTATCAAAAAATACAGGTACATAGAGATTCTAAACCATAAAGTAATGAACAATCTTTTTCAAATGTATAACAGTGACATAAACATAGTGTCCGTTAACTGGCTGATAACTGACTGATATCTGTCTGATAACTGTCTGATAACTGACTGATAACTGTCTGATAACTGTCCGTTAATTGTCTGATAACTGACTGATAACGGTCTGATAACTGTCCGTTAACTGTCTGATAATTGACTGAATACTGTCTGATAACTGTCTGATAACAGTCCGTTAACTATCTGATGACTGATAACTGTCTGATAACTGACAGATAACTGTTTGATAACTGTAAGAGTAAGTAAAAGTGAATAAGTAAAGAGTCCCACCGGGACACCAGTCACCAGGGTCCAGGGGGCACTGGAGGATAGAATTTAACTAGGCGATATACTCGTACATGTAAACCTAAAGCCAATATGGAATGTGAGATAGATAGGATAGGAATAAAGGAATGGATTGAGCGTTGGTTTTAATTTCTTGCTTCCTGCTTATTTTTATTTCCCGCTTCTCCTTGTTTCAGTTTCTAGCTTCCCGAATTTATGTTGTAGTTTTTTTCTTCTCGCCGCTTCTCGCTTCTCCTTCTTTCTTCTCGGTTCCAGAGGGCACTGATAAACACTCTAAATTTGTAGAAATTAAAAAATATTTATAATAAAAAAAAAATTAAATTTAATTACTACGAGAAAGGGTTTTTGTTTCCCGTTTCTTCTTGTTTCAGTTTCTAGCTTTCCGCTCCCTGCATTTATGTTTTGGTTTTCTCTTATCTTCGTTTCTCGCTTTTTCTTCTTGCTTCTCATTTTCAGCTTCCCGATGTATCATGCTTCCCGCTTTCAGCTCAAAAAAAATATTAACGATCTAAATTATATTTAAAAAAAAAACTATATTCGACGTCGTCGTTATTCCTCTGAACGTTTTTGTTTATAATAAACTGTCAAATGAATCCTAACCTCAAACATGAATGTACATTACAATTTTGAAATTTGTCAACAGACCATTATAAATTACCAGTAATTTCAGCAGTGAGTTTGTAAACGTCTTCAAAGTTAGACTCTTAGCGTCACAGCGCCCTTGAAGTGATTTTTCACAAAAACGGCGCTATATAAATCATCGAACTATTATTATTATTATTATTATTAGTTTCTTAGCATGAAATTCAACTAAACAACGCCGGATTACATAATAAATAACCTCCCTCGTTCCACTGTTTATTGGTCTATTAATTTGAAATGATTTGTAACTATTGATAAATAACTAAAGCAAGAGATTATGATTAGGTGAATTGTAATGTCATCGAGTTTATGGTACTTTTTGAAAAATGACAATGAAATGTCAAAGACCTTGGTGTTGCCATAGAAATGACATGCTTAGTTCCAAATTTATTATTTGTCAAGAATATTCTGCCAGGCTGTATGTAATCAAATATAAAGTAGGTACGAATCTCAACAGAGCAAGAGAATATTATATGACATTATTTACATGGTTTTACACTGAATACTAAGGGCATTGAATAACAAGGAGGAGAGTGAAACATGAAACCGAAAAGACACAGAAAAGAAAAAGATAATGGTACCAGCTGGGACTCGAACCTATCTATCTCTAATCCACTGAGATACGGCTACCCCAATCCGTCATTTTTATCGGTATCATACTTCGATTTCTAAGAACTGTTAATATCATGTTCAATTAATTCCCATATATTTTGGATGATACCCTTTTATCGTGACTACAAGATTCTACCCGAATTTATTTGTAATATTTTTAGATAGTGTCTCGGATATACCTATCCGATTTTTATTTATATGGAAGATTTTTTGACTTTTTCTACAAGTCTAGGATTTTTTTTTTAATAACTTATTGAAGCTTATAAATCTCATTGTAATATATTTTTTTAATTATTGAAGATGATATTATCAAAATGTAAAATGAAACCGAAAAGACACAGAAAATAAAAATATAGTGTGTAACCCTCTCCGGCTATTGTTCTACTCATCTCAAGATTCGTGGGTGAGACTGATGGATGAAGCACGGGGAAGTGGGATGTATATCATACATATAACACATACCTATATCTAGGAATAACTTTTTTTAACAATCTGCCAACTGATCTTAAAATTATAGAAAATATCCATGAATTTCAACATAGATTAAAAAATTACCTCAAACTACTGTAACAATTTTTAAAAAAAAAAAAATTATTATTATTAGATTTTTTTTTGTCTTTTATTATTATCTTCTCTTCTTTTCTTCTACTTTCTTTTCATTTTCTTTAATACTATTACTAGTGATAAATTACAAAATTTACACGACAAATTCATATTTTCCTGCTATTGTACAACAATACTTTAAGTTATGATTTGATTAATTAAGCGATAATCACTCACCAAACACAAGAACCTTGTTTCTTTATGGTGAGGAATAGCTATAATATATTTTTTGTTACACTATATGAATCATGTCTTATTTTTATATACTCTCTGTAAAAAAAATTATTATATTAAATAAAAAAAAAATAAAAATATCATGACACAGTAAATAAAACCCTATTTAAAGGAAAGAACATAAATAATTTATTGATTCTAAAACCACGACTATCATGGTGGAGCAAAGAGGAAGAGAAAAGAGAAGGATTAAGTTAAAACGAAAAGGTTTAAATAATAAATGATGGCTCTTATGGTCCGATTCTTCTCCTCAGCATCATGGAAGGCCTCTCCAGGTCCAGATGCTCACCGATTTCCGCCGTCACCTTCAGCGAAGTCTATGACGACTCTTCTGAAGCGCCATCCGCCACAGCTTCTTCCGTGGGGTTCAGACAATGGAATGTGAGGATGCTACCTTATGTCCTGTTTGGTCCTCGATACAGCAACTGACCCTCTTGTCCGTTCATCACTCTTCTGGGATTTTCTCCAAAGCAGCAGGCACGCGCGGTTTGGTTTCATAGCCTCACAAATTGGCCATCAATAAATCAATAAACTAAAACATACCCACTTCGGGTAAATTCAATAGACGCACTCCGACGTCAAACAAAACAGAAAATTAACACATAATCCCTCCCAAAAAACACGTCGATCACGACCGCCCGAGTCAGGTTATATCGCCCGCCATGTTGACTTGCTCCCTTCCGTCCGATGTCTCCCATAGACATTCTCTCACGAATCTCTCATCCGTAGACAATCATCACAATCATAGACGCGGGGTCAGTATTTACGTTACAAGTGGTAGCAACTGAGACTAGTATATGATAAAATACTCTTATAGCTAGAACAACCAAAATGGCTGCATAGATGGCAAGTCGTAAATTGACGTTTAGGCACCCTATATCGATATACCATTGAAGAAAATAAACATTATTAAAACGAGGTAAGTAGATTAATTTGATACCTAATACATGAACGATAATAAGGAACCAAATCGCACACCAGATAATAAGTTTGGTGAGCATGCTTTCAGCGTGTCAGGCCCTAAACTAAAGCTTGGAATAAACTGCCATACGATCAAAGATTGATTAAAGACTCAGCAAAACTCAAAACTCATTACTTCGGAAAGTCATATCGATGAATGGTTCAGTTGCATATCTAATTAACATAGCCAAGCTAGCCAGTACCTAGCTAAAGTAATTAAGAGATAAATTTGGAACTTTTCATAGTCTGCAACATTGTAAATAATTATAAATATTTGTAACTGTAAATAATTATTATGGAAAAGCTCAAATAAAATAATGTTTCAAAGAAATACATACACTTCTTTTGCCAATAACCTTCTAATAAATATAGTATTAATGACAAATAAGATTTAAACAGTAACTGCAATATCACGCAATGTGCAGTGTTTTCTAATATTGTGTCCTGTGCATGCAAAATCATATCTTCTCGAGCAAAAACTTTGTAATTTAACGTTTTAATCTGGAGTGACCTGCCATGTTTCTGAATATGTTTGTACATAATAAGATAAACCCTAGCAAGTAGTATTTGCACAGAGCCCTTGAGGTGATTTTTTCACATAAAACGGCGCTATACAAGTATTATTATCAAGTATTATTATACAAGTATTATCATCCAAGTATTATTATTAATTAATATTTACCGACTGATCGAACAACATTACAAAAACGTGTATAGCCGTTGATCTGCAGTACTGGCGGAGTCACTTCAGGTTTCACGTTTCACTGACTACGCGACAGGCTCGAGTGACGTACGACCTGATGCCGCGTGACATAATACTACGCGAGGATAGAACCCAATTGACATGATATATCCTGTCGAAGTCCGGCGGTAAACGGAGACGATGATTTTTTGAAATGATGATTAATATAGACGGGACCTCCAATGTTGATCAAACGTACCTATAGCAGATATTAGTTTATATGCTTCGATTCGTCGATCTAAATCAGAGGTTCATCAAATTTAACTAGGCACAAGAACAAACAATAAATGGCGCTAAATGATTTCTCACCGTTCGGAAAGTAATAATAAGGATTGGATTACTTCTATAGCGCCATTTTCGTGGGAAAATCACCTCAAGGGCGCAAAGTAACAGCCGTTCTTCCCAACTTTTAAAATGATCAATCTGAGTCACCGATCAGCCAAGTGCTTTGTTAAGTATTCACTCTGTTAGCCTGTTTCCAAGCATTTTCATCCTAAATTGTCTATCTAGGTGCCCCCCCTCCACTATAAAATAGTATCCGCCCACTTTAATACACGATAAAATAGTAACCGCCCATTTTTAAGACAATAGTGAGACATCCAAGTATCAACGTAAAATTAACATAGATGAGTTAATATTATATTTATCATGAATATATATCATTTGTTGTAAAAACTTTTCTTTTTTTTTAACATGAATACCGCACAAGAGTCCCAACTGCTCCCAACCGTCTGGAGCCAGTGAGACTATGGCATTCCCAATTGGGGAATGTTGTGAGGGTGAAGGTATTGAGGAGGGGAAGTAGAAGAGGAGAGGAAGGTGGGAAATACCTGGCTATTCAGATCTGGTCACCAAACACGGCTTAAAGCCATTTCAAGCAACGTTTCAATTCTGAATGGTGGTTTTTCACCAGGGCGATACTGAGAGTATCTTCCACTCTGGAACGTGCGCAAATAATACTATATATTATTTTTAAATGAATTAATTGTGAAACAACACAAATTAATTAAATAAAATTTACTTGCGCACGCCGGGATTTGAACCCGCGAC
>JAHDVE020003940.1:0-99565 GCA_022606495.2 Halesus radiatus
GGAGTAGGAGTAGGAGTGGGAGTAGGAGTAGGAGTGGGAGTAGGAGTAGGAGTAGGAGTAGGAGTAGGAGTAGGAGTAGGAGTAGGAGTAGGAGTAGGAGTAGGAGTAGGAGTAGGAGTAGGAGTAGGAGTAGGAGTAGGAGTAGGAGTAGGAGTAGGAGTAGGAATAGAAGATGCCCAAGAAATACAAAAAGGCTATTTAAAAAAAAAACGCCGAGAATCAATTCTAAGTGCTACTTTTTTAAATATAGAATGACACCGGCAGAAGACGAAAATAGACTACAGATGGCATTCAGTCAAAATAAGGTCCCTAAGGCATATGCGGTTGTAAACTATGTATTGGCCTCACATAATCATAATACCAGAGCAAAGCAAATAGATAGGTTATGTAAATTAGTGTAATACTATCGTTGAACAAAGAAGCTCTGAATTTGTAGCTGTAAAATTATACAACAAACTCCCACCTAGTATCAAACAAATTAAATCAATTACTAACCACATTAAGTCCAGCAAAACTCAGAAAAAGAGCTGACTAGTATTTAAAAAAAATCGCCATAGAAGTGACTGAAAACACCCTACCCAAGCTTTGAAGTAGAAATGTAGAAGTTGTTGAAAACATTCTATCCAAACCAAATTCGTCTCAGCACAGGATCTCCTAGTGAGGGGGACTAATATTCTATAATATATTTTAATTTATAATAAAAGGTCAAAATTATATAGTAATTGATAACTCCGAAAAGTACGCAAGGGCCATTCTAAGAACTAATGACGCCCAAGGGAATGGAAGAAGAAATCGTCGACGCACAACGTAGACGTGAATCAAACACGTCTAGAGTCAAAATAACATAAGACCACGTATGCATGCGAGTGAAGCTAGGACTCTGTGCCAAGACTGCGATGTATGGCTTACCATGTTGTTTGGCTTGTCTACCACTGCCGAGAAATGGCGTGATGGTTACTTAGTTCATCATTGAATTGAACGGAAAGAGAGTGTATTCAGATCTTAATCAATTATGTGTTATTATTCAAACTTTCGTCAACGAAGTGTTTAAGATTCAAGGCACAGCATTATAACATATCTACGTGGAAGTGAACATCGTTCGCCTATGAATGTCCGCAGTACTAGTAGCTTCCTGTACTAACCGATTAATAAAGAGGACTTTGGAAACTTGAAATTTATAAATACATACACTGTTTTTTAACAAAATTAACTGGAGACATATGACTTTACCGTGACCAATAACAGTATATTTTGATGGTGTACATAGTGTACTGTATTTTTTCAGCATTTTCTCTCCTTTTTTTGAAATTGACTAGTTTCGATTGAATAAGATCACTTTCTTTTATTGTTATTTTTGATACTCTTATCCATATTTATATGTAAACCTATGCGGTATATATCAGAATTATATTACATTATACATAATATATATATATCGATGGCCCGTTAAACTGCTACAAGTCAAAATATGTTGTTTTAAGGTAATTAACATTTTGTACATTTGCGTTATGTCAAAATATGTATGTAAAAATGTCATATTTTATTAGTTCTCAACGTTCTTTCTATTCGAAATTGAAGTGCAAAAAACAATGGTCGGTTTTAAATTGAAACATTTCGAAATTGATTTGTATAAAACTAGGTACATTTGAATGTTCGAATATTTAAACTGGTTTTTCGGGTCTCTGTAAAACTAAAAATAGTTGTTTTTGACGAATATTTCGGTACCTATATTATAATTTATGGTTTTTTGAACTTGTTGCAGTTTAACACTGGGTCATCTACATTATTTTTCTACTATTTTATTTTAGTCTGTAATTTTAATTGTCGTTATTTTATTAGTATGTGATACAACCTTAATAACACTGTTTCATATGTAAAGACTGTTTATCCTTTATTTAGACTTTATATCGCTAATAAATAAAATAATAATTGTGTTAAAACTGTCAAATGCGGATGATGGTCAGGAAGATAAATGGACAATTAGGTCCCTAATCGAATCGTTTTAACGTCTTATATTTTTTTGAACTTATTTAAGTATTGATTGCATTATCGCCATAATGTACTAACGTAATTTTAATCATCTTTTCCTGGTCGAATTGAGAATCCATTTTTCAACAAAGAACCGTCAGCACAACACATGTCGGTAACTTGTTTTCGTCCCTGAGCACGACTGCTGATCGCCAACGAACAAACAACAGTTCACATTGACTTAATATGTTTAATTTACCCAAGGGTACTTAAGAACGCACTCTAGTAAATAGTGGTAGATCACACAGAATAGCTTGTTTTGGGACAATGCTGAAACTGGATTTTGACCCTATACGAATCTCAAGTATGCCCAACAGTTGAATACGGAAGCAACCTCTGGGCTGGAGCTGCCAAATACTTGATAACCCCGCTTTATTCTGTGCAAAGGAGGACGGTTCGTCTGATTGGCAATCCGTTGTTAACAGACCGATTGCCTTCTCTAATGCACAGACGCAATGTACAATGTTGAGTGTGTTCTACAGATATTGCAATGGAGCCTACTCGAAAGAGCTAGGAGCATTGATTTGGTGAAACTCTACGGACACGAACGAAACACCCGTTCGCAGTTGATGTTGGCTTTACGAGATGGGTCTTTTCGCCGACTCATTTTATGTAATGAGCTACCGGTATCTGTCTTTCCTCCTACATTTAATCCGGGCCTCTTCAAGGCCTGCATTAACAAACCCACCCCTATAGCTTCTATCTTGACCCGCGTCACAATGTTGCCCAACCGGGTTGCGATATAATTCCTCTGTATGTGCTCCGTATTGAGAGGTACGCTGTTTTAACGTGTGATATAAAAATAAAAAAAATAATTATAGTATATTATGTTTTCAGATGATACCAAAAAAAAAGTTTTCCTTTAAATTCTCCTCTTTTGAAATGAAAATGATGGGAATTGCAGGATGCATCCGGAATTGAAAGTTGAATTAACCTTTGTTTTCACTCTCCTATAAACTTCGCAAAATGCAGATTCAACACTGCTTTGGGACCGGTGATATGGTCGTAACAGTCTATTCACGGGGGTGTGTCATCGCTAAAACGGATGTGTACTCCACCATTGTTTCATTTGGCAAGGTTATGCGAAATGGCATTTAATATTTTAATGTAAGTACTCAGTCCTCCACTGAGGGTTATTTTTATACTGGTGTCATTCTACTTCGAACTGTACATTGTGACATGTGCAAAAACTGTAGACGCATGAGAAACGAATAAGTATATAAACAGTAAGTAATAGAATCTAAACGTTGCTTGAAATGGCTTTGGTCGTATTTGGTGACCAGATCTGAGAGTAAGGTACTTCTCACCCCCTCTTCCCCATGTCGATCCCTTCACCACTTCGTTTAGTCTCACAAAACACCCCAATTGGAGTTGCAATAGTTCAATTGGCTTCGGATAATTGAGAGCAGTTGGGGCTCTTGTGCGGTATTCACATAAATAAACAGTAAGTAACATAAATAAAAATATATAATAAATGACGAATTCATAGGTATTTGAAATAGTCAATATTATAATAATAACAAATATGATGAAAACAAAATCGCCATCAAAGTGATATCAACCAAACTACTCTAAAAGTAAATAGGTACCACATCACTAACCAGACGTGCATGAATGAATGGAAGGCGAATATCCGTTCACATCGACACCCGACAGGTAGATACTGGGTATCGCCTTATCTACATAATGAGTAGGCACTGCACAAGTGCACAGTACAGAACACCTACTGCGGCGCACAGAAGGTTAATTTAAGAAACTACTTGGAAACAATACGCGGATTAAATAATTGTTTCTACCGTGTCTTAATATTGAATCAATAAAACAACACATATCAAAATTGAACGAATCCCACATTGAAGCACTACATGGTAATGTGTGCGCACTTTCAAACACAGGGTTGATAGCAGTTGCGTGCATTGATCTATGACCAAAGGTTGGCTGTGTGTAGTTTTTCAAAATCGGGTAAGAATGTTGTGCATTGAATATTTAGAAATAACCAGAATATTATCATCTTCCGCTGATTATTGTGGCGAACTGAATAAATGACCGTACAAGTTACTTGCTTACATGTACATAATATGATCTTGTTATAATATTTTCTTTTATGGTTCGTTTTACTTGGGGTAGACATATCTTTTCAGCCTTTATGGGCTGAACGCCACTGGTTGGCAGTATTAAACCGCCATAAACATATGTGCGTTACGATATTTTCGGATAGCTGTATCGGGTATGTTTAGAAGTTTTGTTGCAAGTACCGCCATTGAAAATATAACTGAAGGTACACATAAATATGTAAAATCTTCAGATAAAGGTATTGCAAGCACGTAAATTATTGAAGGGTCCAAAAATTGATACTGTTTTCAAAAAAATGAACCTTTCTTTGACAATGACGAGAGTGCAACTATTTTCGTACGCGTCGGAAGGCTTTAAAACAACTTATGTCAGCTTCAACCATTTTCAATTGTGAGGAAAATCTCACTTTTTAGGGTGGCATCTATGAATAATTCGCAGAAAGCTATTTGTGAACAATGATTAAAATATAGTGTTGAAGTCACCAAATATGTCTACATCGATGGTCGAAGTATATAAATAATTAGTTTATTTGAAAATATAAATCACTCCATGGTCGAGGGGTAAGGCTCTCGACTACGAATCGGAAGGTCGCGGGTTCAAATCCCGGCGGGCGCAAGTAATTTTTATTTAATTAATTTGTGTTGTTTCACAATTAATTAATTTAAAAAATAGTATATAGTATATTTGCGCATGTTCCAGAGTGGAAGATACTCTCAGTATCGCCCTGGTGAAAGACCACCATTCAGAATTGAAACGTTGCTTGAAATGGCTTTTAGCCGTATTTGGTGACCAGATCTGAATAGCCAGGTACTCCCAACCTTCCTCTTCCCCTTCTCCTTCCCCTCCCCACAATACCTTCAGCCTCACAACATTCCCCAATTGGGAATGCCATAGTCTCACTGGCTCCAGACGGTTGGGAGCAGTTGGGACTCTTCTGAGGTAGTCATATAAAAATAAAAAAAAACTGTTACCTTGATTACATTTTTTTTCACATAACTTTATTGTGTAGAACCTATTATAGGTGATTTTTCTTCAAAAGGCCTTTAGGTGATTTTTCACAAAAACGGTGCTATACAAACCATCCAATTATTATTATTATTCTTCGTATAATATGAATGAATCTGCTCTGTTAAATGCATACATAATAAATTACATGCATTTCATTAAAGTGTATAATCTTTTTATAGAATCACACAAATTTTTTTTTCAGTTGCAATCGTTAAATAGCCCACTGTGCGGCGGGCGGTAGGTGCCTATAGTAAGGTACTCGGTACCCACACGGTGTAGTACCGCCACACGACCGCACGGTAGTGTGAGCTTGACCTATCGGAAGTGAGTAAAGCTGCGTTTAGATCCGTCAATCGCTGCGTTATTATTTTATTTAACGATTTAAAAAACACATTGTTCCCAAATATATTAGTTGAATTAAAGAATTAATATATTTGTAATGTTTTTTTTTAAATATTTTCATTCCACACAGAAAGCCACAACGTTCTTTTATCATTTTCAAATATCTATCCCGGAGAAATGAATTTTTCACAGGAGATAAGATTGATCTTGGTATTACATATATTTTGGCTCTCGTAAAAATTGACACCAATTTGACGAAGTAAAACAGTTGTAAGAGCACATTGACACTATGATAAAAACACACATATTATATTGTATATCCTGGTGCAAAATAATTACCAAGAGTATTTTTCTTTTAAATAATTACCTACCATCAGAAATTCTATCCTCTGTTACCATAGAATAAAGAACACCTAGTAGAAGTGCCTTCAACGTTGATTTTAATAGAAGCCGGGGTGCCTTTCGGTTCAAGTCTCGAGAAAGTCAATGTCTTCTAGTCAAAATACAGCAAATTCAGCGCTATGTCTGTCTTACACTGCCTGTATTGTACTCGTATATTGTAATTTTATTGATCTTAATTAAAAATGAAAAGGAAATGATTTTTGGTTTTAGAAATTTAAGGCCCGACTTTCGAATCACGAAACACGCCCACAGAGCATTTCTTGTGTTAATCTTTTTTCTATGTCTGTTCCTTGTTCATTTTCTTTCCCTTTTCCTCATGTATACCAGATATACAACTATCGTTTAGATTTTTAAACAAATGTGATAGTTTTTAATTTTTAACAATATAGTGTTTGCAGCACGCAAAGTAGGAAAAGGAATTTTTTTTTTTAAATTTCGATTCTCTTCCACTTCATATTTAGGTACTAGTACCTACTAGTATACAGATCTGGCGTGATTCTTCTAAGCAGATCGGCTGCCTGCCTATTACAGTGATTCAAAACTGCAATCAAATTTTTAACACGTGGTCCAAGCGTGGTCGACACGAACACGAAGAATACCAAAATATTTTACTGGAAAATTATTTTGTTCCAGAAGACCATAACAGTCACAGCACGCCCACACTGTCGATAAAATGTTTATTACCTATATTCTATATTATTATTAAATACGTATATCTAGGTAACTTCGAGAAACACTTACATAATAACAATATAATACCTAAAGTCGTCAACAAAAATGTTCATTCATTAGCCACTAGGTACTAAAAATAAGTTGATCGTTGCAGTATGCATAGTGGTAACGTGTAAACCTACCACAATACGCGTACAGATTTATGAATTACTCTCGCCATCTCGCTCTGTCGCACGAGATGAAACACCGCGGTCCCGCTCCCCCACACCCATGAATGGAGAGACGATCGCCGATGTCATTGTTTGTGGTCGATTGTAACCTATTGTAACTGGTATTATTTATATTATGCGTAATACAGCAGGGACGCAAAACCATTAAAATGTATTAAGTTACTTATGTGTATCGACGTGTGACATTTCCATTTTTATGGTTTTGACGTAAACATGAAAGTATGGAATAATGGATTAACGAGATTAAACCCTTTTTAAAAAAAATTGTTTTCAATAGACATACTCTAATCTTTAATTTTACAAGGAAAATCCTTTTGTGAAAGGATTATTTTCAATTTTATTTAACTTTTTAGTTTGTCTGTGTCACATTTTGAAAATAATGTGTGGATTTGTCATACTATGCAGCCAACTTACAGAAGTCCACCATTTTGTTTTAATCCTTTGGTGTACGTAACAAACTCACAAAAAAAAACGATTTTCAGTATTACATATGCAAATTGTCAAATCATCCCTAAAAAGAATGAGGTTGTCTCCTGCAACGAAAATCAAGTTATTTACAAATGCATTGTATTAATTAAAGCACGTTGAGGACAGCTCTATTAAAATTTTTGTATAATACTGAAAAATACCGAAGATATAAGCGGTCAAAATGTTGATATTAAGGTTTGAAAGGAGGTAGGATAACCAAACACTTACCGAATAATGTAGAGACCGAACATTCTCGTTGAAAGTAGTTTTTTCTTCTCGACGTTTGGATATTTTCCTCCGGCCAGCCGATAAGCGTGTGACGTCATATTTCTTAAAAAGACAGGCGCGATGGTTTGCGGTACTACCATTTGAATTGAAAATTGTACTGATTTTGTCTAGAGACGTCACGGATATTTGTAAGCTCATAAATTCGTTATTTTTTGAGACACTAAAAAAACTAATTTTACTCCGGTTATTAAACTAAATCTACTTAAATAAAAATAATACATTTTCATCAATATTAAAAAATATTCAACCTCTTTTAGTAACAAGAAAGTATTTCATTTCCATGTGTTATATCTAGGCTGGTTCGACGTCATACATAATTTAAAATGTACCTAATATAGATGCCCTCGTACGTGAAACTAATGCACCATTCCTATATAGGTATAATAATGTCATATGTATTCAGGAGGTAACGCTGTCTGTCCCTTGAGGTGTTATTGAATGGAGAACCACCTGATTTTAAGGTACATCAAATACACATTCAAAAAGCCAAATTTCAGTAGAAAGTACTGAATAAAAAATTAATATATTATTCCTAAAACGTTTGTAAGTTTCATAAATAAAAGGGATCGAAACATTTTGTCACTTTTGATGATTTTCTTGACTTTTGTCTATTATTATGCATTTGGGATAGTATCACCATGAAATTGAATTGTTTAGCACTGTCCATGAAAGTAACAAAATAAAATTAATAAAAAATGTATAGAATGACAATATCTTTTTATTAGGTACAAGCTTTTTTAAAAAATAAAGTTTTGAAGTTGTGAATTATTGCTTGTCGTTTGGGTACCATAATTGATTTGACAGCGATCTACTATCTCTAAGCAAACAAAAAAAAACACTCGTTTTAAAAATATATTATGATTCTAAAAATTTGTATTAAAAAAAACATTTAAATTAAAAAGTTCTTAAGTACTTATGTTTTCAATTTTTCAAATATTCTACTCAAACAAAAATTCTTCTTTTGAATATAATGTCATCTGTAGCTCACCTAAATAAAACATGGCGGGTTCAATGTTTCTCTTACTAATTTTTAAACGTTATAGCGACAGTTTTACGTATTTGATTTCATTCAAACTACTCTCTAAACTTTCCCGGGATTAATAAGAGCAAACTGTGCTATTTTCAGTGAAACCGGTCAAGTAATTTTTGAGAAAATCGAGGACAGACAGACAGACAAACATTCATTTTTATGTATAGAGATTATGAGCTATGGTATTTTCATATCCGAATCAAATGATTCGGTAGTTAAAAGGGTCAAAAAACAATGTCTGGATGTCATTTGAAAGTTAATCCGACGAGTTTCAAAAACTAATAAATTACAGCAACTTTTGAAGTAAAGTAGATTCAATAAGATTAATTTGTTGGTAATAAGGATTAATGGGTAGATTGGCCAAGTTGTTCCACAAATATATCGACCGAGTATTCATAAATTAATGTGTAGTTCATATTATATTGAAATACTATTAAAGGTACCTATAACTTAGAAGAAAATTTGCAATAATTATGATAGTTTATTGAACTTATGCTTCCAAACAATTTTTTTTTTGTATTACGGGAAATACATGTGGTCAAACCTTTCTTTGTAATCATTTTCAAAAATAAAAAAAATAAAAAACTTGGACTTTCATATACCACTTCCTTTTGTCGACACAGATTCTCACACATGTACTCACACACCAACACATACGTGTTTAGATTTTCATTTTCTCTGACGAATATTCTTGCAAATTCTTTGCAGTTTTAATCACAATTTGTTTTTAAATTGTTGTAAAATAAGAAATTCCCCATTCGTGTTAAAAAAAAACACATTTTCACTTATACCATCAACCAGTATCGCAGTATATCAAGATACTTAGCGGTATTGGTTTGGACCACTTTTGATAATACTAATTTTACAAATTACTATTCCTTGTTGATGGAACGAACAATATTTTTTTACAAATAAATGGATTTTAAATCTCCAAAGCTCATGATGAAATATTTTGGTTGGCCTACAAATGTCCGAACAAACAAATCAATTCTGCGTTATTGTTTCAAGATTGGTTGTTTCTAAATTTTAAAAATAAATAATATTAACAATCGACGCACATTCTCAAATCCAAAAGCTATCTGAAATTTATATGTCAGTAGGATGAAAGTGTTTTTTTTAAATTTAAATAAAGTTACCTAATAAAAACTTCTTGAAGTGAATAATGTGAAGGATTATAAAACTAGGCAAAGCAACACAATGATACAGTTTCTAACATTCCGCATAATACAAATGAACCATTAACCAGTGGGTCCATAATTTCATCAAATAAAAAAATACTTTTAATTCCCTCAGACGGGTTTAATTTAGTGTGACGAAAGCGTAAGGAATGCAAATGCCTGGCCAGTTTAATTTACCGAACGAATCCTGAAAATCGTGTTACCTCTTAGTACCCCTAAAGTTATAATAAAAGCGTTAGATTATCAAAGATATGGCATTATTTAAACACGCGATAAGATCGGCGCTTTGAAAGGAATCACTTCTCAAAGTTTATTTGAAAGCTCGTAGAGGGGTAGTCTCGAGCAAAGAGCTTTAATAAAAGTAGATAAAGTATATGTATATATTTATATATACATGTATCAGGAGTTCTAGCACTGTCGATCGATAAAACCTTATATCAATGTTAATGTAAATAAATAATAAATAAATAAATACGATATTGACTAAATCCGTCATCGACGGTGTTAGGCGGTATGTGCGAACTTGGTCAACAATTGATATAAAATATTCCGATAGCCGGTAGACAAAAGTCCACCTAATTTAGCACGGCCTCTTGGGTGACAGATAAGATTCGGTTAACTGTCAATATACAAAGCTTTTTGAATAATGTTGATCGTTATGCAAAATTACTGTCTTATTTGAGTGGAAGAAGACTAATAGAAATTCGTAGAATTGAAAGACGTCGTATATTCGATCAATTGAATCCGTTCGAGCTTGGAGAAACGGAATTCAAACAGTTGCTCAGAATATCACGAGTTATGGCTAAAGATTTCAATGACCAATTAACTCCCCCTTTATTGTCAAAAAGTACATGTGGACTAACAATGTATTTTAAAGTGAGTGAATTTAGTATTATTGTGATGTCTTGTAAAAGTTTATTCGACATTGTTAATTTATTCGTATGTACGTTTGACGTTTAGGAATTCCGATTCATAGACAATACTCGCCAGTGTTGCTATTGTAGGGCGATTTCTCATTTTTTCGTATCAATATCGGATTGGCTATCCACATGCCTAACAAGCGCAACCGTGCTCGATAAATCAACAAAAAAAAGTTCTCAGTTAAGTCAATCGATCCGATATTGTTAAGTTATCGATGTAATCGTAATAGGGCCCCAGGACGTCCCTGACAAACTGTAACCGGTGATTCTCGAGTTTATTTGGAGAAAAAAAATGCATGTGGCATTTTGGTCTCCAGGGACGTTTTTGGATTTTAAAAAAAATGTTAATAAAAACAACAACAAAAAATCAATATTTATTTGTTAGTTAGAACCGGGGTAGGGGCCATGCAATAAAATTGTGCACTTGATTAATTTATACGGTTTTGTACATCAGCGACATTTCCACTACGAGATTTCGACCTAAATTTAAGTGATTTTTAAAAAATCTCTTACACAAATCAATAGTATTAAAATGCCTGACACATTGAGGTATACAAATGGAGTAAACATCGGCGTTCGAAATATGGGCAATAACATGCGGCTAATTGGCATCATAGAGATAACACGGGCTTCAGTCGATTACAAGCACTCGCAGGGTATGGATCTCCATTGATAACTACAAAATACCTACAAGACTGGACCTGTCGTTCCAGAAAATATAGAAAAAAGCAATGGTGTAACCTATCATCGGTTTTACCACAATCAATATTCGTGTAAATTGGCTTTTTTAATACTAAAAAACTCAAGCAGATCTTGAAGTTAGCATGACGGTAACGCAAGTGCTACGGATCACGGCGCTGCGGCCAGTCGTGCTGCGACTCCGTTCGTACTATACACCGATTTTGCAAGGAACATAAATTATTTGATGCCTTTCTTCCTAAAGGGTTCTTCTTCTAGGTATATACATAAGGTATGATTTAACACTTTTCTTGCCATTCGAACTAAAACCTCTAAATTATTTTACCCTTTTCATTTTAGTATTTTGAGGATGCGTCTATAGATCAATACTTTAAAAACTTCCATGAAATATGCGAATTATTGAGATGTTAACGACCTTCGTGCTTCCGAATTCGATTTTCCTTTGATACAGTTTTCTCGTATAATTTTTGCGAAGTAATGCTGATTTAATAATATTCTGAGAATAGAAACGCGCTTCAAGCCGTCAATTTAATGATGATGGAAGCTGCGCACCACAGTTTTACAGCCCCGCCCTCAATTATTATTTCCCGAGGAGTTTCGATGAAAGGCTCGTCATAAGAAAATAATAAAAGGAAATTACCATTCAAATTGGTGAATTTAGCCTTGTACAGTAAATGAATCGCTTAAGCACTGAACATTAACAAAGCCCGCGGCTATAAAGCTCGAGGGGCAGTTGTTTTATCTCCGTATCACTAAACACATCTCCTGTTTGGCAATCATTCTGGATAACAGGGCACCGCGTACACGAGATATATTACGGATAACTACCATTTATTAAAAAGTAAAACCATTCACCCTTATTAACTTAACTTAACCCTACAAGGCTAATCATCAATTTTTTTATACTAATCATTTGTCAATTTGACTAACACTACTACTATCAGTCTTCACGAAATCCACTTTTTTTCTTACGAAGGTTTCAAACGTGAATAAAATCACTTTGCGTAATTTTATTTTATATTATTTTTTAATATTTAAACGCCCAGAGGGCTTTTACATAAAAATCATTTTTAAACTACATAAAAAAAAACAATGGAAAACATGCAAAAAAGTTAATTACACTTGAAATAAGAGAAAAGAAAAACCGCACCAAAGCTAAAAATACGCAGGAATATAAAGGAACAGAGCAAATAAATAATACAATATCCTCAAAGTCAATATTAACATTAATAAAAAATAATTAAATAATGTAAAAAGTTAATTAAAAATAATTTATAAACTAGGTAGAAATAATTCGTTCGTCCCTTTTTTGAAAATTTTCAAGTTTAGATTATGGTCAAATACATCCACATCATTCAAGACTTTGTAAGCGTTGAATTACGGAATGCAAACTATAGTTGGAACGGGATATACCTATGTAAAATGTTAATGTTTGTCTTATAGTAAGAATGGAAAAAAACGAGGACGCCTGAGGAAGACATGGCACGATCAAGTGAATCAAATACTTGAGTCGGGCCATGTCAGAAGTCGGAATAATGGAAGAGAATGTACGAGACGATATACGAATGTGAATGAAGGAAGAAGTGTATACCACGATCGAGTTGTTTGGCGGTCCGTCCTCTTTGCGTCCCTGCGGTGAAAAGGCGTGATGGTTGGTTAGTTAGTTTTTTGTGTCTACTCGTATGAGACGACGTATGAATGTGAATGAAGCAAGTTAGTATTGTACATGAAATGGTAAAATGTTAACTTAAAAAAAAGGACTTTGTATTAAAACTAATGACAAGAGATTCACTTCAAAGGGGTCGGCTCCGTTATCATGTTTAGGTGTGTTACGTGTTGAAAAACAGGAAACGGGGTATTTTTTAATCCCTTAAAAGGCCACCTACTCAGTTATACCGCGGTTTTTCCACAAAATATTTGGTAACGGTGAACTACCGCTGTGCCACCAAAGAAAGGGGTGATTACATTTAACTCAATAACAAATATCCGGTATTCAGGTAAACTTAGGGATGATGAGTCTCCGGTTCTATCCCCGCGGTGGTCCAAACCCGGAGGCTGTTACCATGACTACCACCTGCCTGCGGATTAAGTAGGTAGGTAATACCGATCAGATGTTTTGTGACGGACTCTTATCCATCTTAAGGAGGTGGGCGTACTTATCTATTCGGATCGATTCTTTATACATCGGAGGTGTTAGAGTAGAGGTGTAAGTGGGATAAGCCCAAAGGGTTAAATGAGCCATAAGTGTTTAGTTTTGAGTTTAAATGTTTACGGGTGCATTGATGCGATGTTGGTAATACAGTAAAATATATGTTTTTTGTTTACAAATGCAATACAATTGAGTTATTATATTATTTGAACGTGTTCATTTTCTGTTTTTGCTCGATTCTATTTTATGGAACCGTACCACCCTAGTCAGCAGTTCATCAGGGGACACTGTATTTCGGAGACTCAGAATACCCGTTATGAATATGGTAAGGAAGTTGGGTTTTAATCAGTCGATACCTAGAGATAGCATCCTAAAGCCAATATAAGAATGGGTGAACAATAACTTGGGTAAACATTATCGCCTTTCCTTTTTCCCTTCTCTTTCTCTTCCCTATTTCATCCTTTAAAGTTTTCTCGGGTTTTCCCGTATGTACTCTTCAACTCTCGTTTCCTGTTTGTATTGTCTTTCTCATATCATTTTTTTAATTCACCTTTATCATTTTCCTCTCTCTCATTCCTTTCCATTTCGAAAGGAAGACCATTCATCTTTTCCTCATCCATTCTATTTATTTGCAAATTTTAAAATCTGTTTTGTACAGACGCGAGATTTTTGCATTGATTCTCGAAGTTTGCCATTGTCTTTAATTATTTCCTTTCATTTGACGGCCTTCGTGGTTGAGTGATTACGATCCTAGACTACGAATCCGGAGGTCGCGGGTTCGAATCCCGGGGTCCGTCAGTAAATTTTATTTGATTAATTTGTGTTATTTCTCAATTTATACATTTAAAATAATATGTAGTATATTTGCGGTACGTTCCAGAGTGATAGATATCTTCGGTGTAGCCCTGGTGAAAGATCGTCATTCAGAATCGAAATTTAGCCACGTACCTCCCCACCTACCTCTTCCTCATGTCCTTCCCCTCCCCGCTACCTTATAATATACCCCAAATGGAAATTCCTTAGCCACAATATCTTCAGACAGTTGGGACTCTTGTGCGATACTCACATTTTTTTTCTTTTTATATCCTTTAACGTTTTAACGTAGTGTCATTACTTCCTATAATCCAAGGGATCTTTCCGCATATCCCGCTAATTGACTCCCGCGCTATTGCAGCACCTCGACGATGTTTACCACATTCAGACTATCGAGAGCTTCACACCCTTCCCGAAGCACTGTGTAACTACGCGCTGATTTCAAGAAAACAAAAATATTTTCTTGCATTCACTATATTATCCTTGAAATAAAAATTAATACAAATTCCAGCATACGAGTATTATGTCCACATGTTGGCGTTATTAAAAAGAAATTCCAGATTTCAATACAATTTCATTACACTCGGTTCACATAAAAAACTCGTAATAAAAAAGCGATAAAAAAACTGACAAATGAGATGTTTTGAATTTGGAACAGCGATGCCCCACAGGATTGGCTATCGCTTGGTTAGGGACTCGGCCTCCCACGGGGGCGCTTTGTCACGAATACATTCAAAATTGGAACCGAAATAAGGGCGTAGTAATACAATTTTTTTATTTGGAGTTATGACATCATTTTAGTCAATGTTCGAACCATATTTCACGGATTATAAACACGGTGGGCCCCGTATAAATAATTTTGTTTACATTGTAAAGGCACAGCCATCGATTTAAAAATCACTAGGTAAGCTCTACGACAGTAACCTATCTGCCTATGAAATGAAATGATTGTAAACTCAATGAATTCTGGTTTCGTCATGATAATAACGTAATGAAACGTTTTTATGATAATAAATTGTAAAACTGGTTAACTTATTATTGCCTGAAATCAATGAACATAAAATCGATAGAAGAGTAATCTATACCGATTTTAACTAAAACTGGTCAATTAAGATTAAACTTAACGTAATACGCGCTTACAGATGGCGTCAATTTAAATTTATTTATTTACGCCCATTACAGACTTTTACAAGGATATTTACAAATAATATTGAAAAGGTAAATATTATAATAGATAATATAAAAAAGAAACAACATAATTTGACGCTTTTATTCAGAGTTAAAAAGTTTCAAATAGCCTAGCTCTTCTCGATGAAAAAACCGTACTAATGCATGTTTATACTGTAACACTGATGTGCCAAATATGTTAACAACATCCAAGTTTTTGTTCCCAAGATGTTGAATAATATTGCCAGGCTGAAGTTGAATTGTCACAATAAAATGATAGGTACTGTCTTGTAACTGTCCTACCAGGTATCTGAAAAGCAATCAAATATAGCAGTTCAGGGGTATAAAACATTGAATTAACAATCTTAAACAAATATGTTAAATCGCAAATAATTCTTCGTTCAGACAATTTTTATAAATTCAATGAATAAAGTAGACAATCGTAATCTATGCATTCTCCAGGAACAGCCATTCTAAAATTTACGTATCTAAGGAATTTACGTTGGATTCTTTCAATCATGTGTGAATGAACTTCATAATTCGGAGACCAAATTGTGGAATTGTATTTGATATGACTCCTTACTAGTAACATATGCAACATTTTTATAGTATTGACATTATTAAAGTCACTTGATACTCTTAAAATTTATTGGATATAGTTTCTATATGCTTACTAAAATTGATTTTCTTATCAAACCATGTACCCAAGTCATTAATTTACGAGACAGACACTAACAATTATTGGATTCATTATTCGGTAAAACCTCATAATTTGACATTCGCTTGTGTTTTATTGTAACTCTTTATCTTATATAATAATAATAATATCTTTATTGTAATTGAATTTAACTATAACTAAAATATATGTATAATATAATAATGTAAGTGTACAGTGGTTTATAAAGTAATACAGAAAATAACAGTTATAGTTGAAGTTTCACATAACCCGCCTCACTAGGCTAGCCTGTGTTGAGGCAGTAATTTTGACACCATATAAAAAGTTTAGACAAGTTATCTACGAGCGTATAGCAATTATTAAAATTTCTTATTATCTTGAATAATTTTAGGTCGTCTGCGATCATTGGGACTTGTATATCATTGAAAATATATAGCACATCATTAACAAATAACAATTGTTGGCCCTAAATGTGACCCCTGGGGAACGCCACTCGTAGCAATGAATTTACATGATGTCTATTGATCAGATAACTATTAAACCACTTACATAGTGATCCATCTATACCGAATTTATGCAGTTTATTCAGTAATAACTCAGGTTTAATTTTATCGAACGCCTTACTAAAATCGGTATAGATAGAATCGACCTGATATTTTTATTTCAGTAAAACCACGTTGTTCAAGAGAAATGACATTGTTTTATCTGAAAATAAGTATTTCAAACATTTTAGGAATTGTTCATAAAAGGCACACCGTTCTGTAATTAATGAGTGAGGAAGCTGAATTTCCATTTAGTAGGAAAACAACCTGTTTGTAAAGATTGATTGAAAATCAAATATAAAGGATATGGTAGATTGGTGCCACAATTATTCAAAGTGCAGAAGGTATTTTATCAGGTCTACCACGTTTGCTTTGATCTAGTAATTTTAGGTCCGTCAAAATATCATTATATTATATGGACAAGGGATAAATTTAAATTATGATTATTAGTAAAATTTGGCGCAGTATTAGCGAGAACTGTATTATCACAGTTCACAGTCATAAACACTTTTAAAAAATTCAGCGAAAAGGTTAACGATACTTTGAGTGTCATTGGCTTTTTTGGCCGCATGTTCTAAGTTGGTTTTACACAGGTTATTATTTTTTATTGATTTTGTAAAATTCCAAAAATACTTTACATTATGATTTATAGAAGTTTTAATATCATTAATAAAAGAAATGTAACACATTTTTGATAAGATTTTCGAATCTTTTCTAATATTTTTAAATTCAATATCCCTTGATAAACATCTCTCTTCTTTATATTTCTTACATAAATCCCCTTTCAGTGTAATTAATTGAACTAATTCTTTGGTGAACCACCTCGGATCCTTAATTTCTTTAAAATAAATAAGTGGCATACAATCAGAAATAATATTGTTCAGTGAAGAATAAAACGATTCAAGGTTTTGATTAATATCACCTTCTTTAAGAAATTACCAGTTTTCCTTGTGGAGACGATCATTCACACATCACGATAGTTAGAATTTTCAAATATTTTAAAAATAAAAAATGAAACACTTTTAGCAAGTATTTTTTTTTAATAAGTGCGTGTTTCATATAGAATTAAAATTATTACAGTTTGAGGATTATTATCATTTGAAACCTAATACATTTTCCTAATTACCCAGATAATTTACAGATAAATCATTCGTAGTATTTCTTGAGTTGACAACCTGCAAAGTATTTTTGGGTGCTGACCGTTAACATATTCTGCTAGTTATTTTTCAACTGAATAAATGAACAACGTACACGTTTCTTAATAAAATTATGAAAGAAATGCATTTTGATCATAGATTTATCGTGTTTTTAAACTTTTTCTATTATCTTTAATTAATTGTTATGATTCGTTTTCTTTGGGTAGGCAGAGCTTTTCAGTCTTTATGGACTGTACGCCACTGCCGTGCAGTCCATAAAGGACACGCACACGTCACACCACTGTGACTTTAAAAAAAACTACCCTCTATTGACTTTAATTCAACCCCGTACCAATGTTGAGAAAATGCCTAATAATGAAACGTACAATCAAACATAGGAATATGATCAATCAAAGGAATCAAACATAGGAACATAATTTATCTAACCTATACCTTATCATTTAGACTTATATCTAATAATTTACACCTTAGATTTATTATTAATGTTTTACAGCTAAGATTTATAGCTAGAAACTACCTAATTCAGGCTTATAATTAGTGACTTACATCTAAGACCTGCATGTAGTGACTTACAACTAGTAATAAGCATGTTTATGAACAGAGTATTTTTAACAATACTGTTGAATGGTTAACATCTATGGTTTAGGAATAGAGACTTACAACTAACATATTAACATTTTAAAATAAATTATGTAATGATCGTAGCCCTTGTTTTCAGTGATAGTTCACACAATAATGGAAGTATTTATGTGTGATATAAAATATTACTATTTACAAAAATCAGAACATGACCTGATATCAGATTTAGTTACTAGCTAATAAACGTACAATTTAAAAACAATAATTATTTAAGACATTCATTAAGATTTTGAAGTAACCATGTTTTACAAGGGCCTTTATACCCTTTAATTCGTCTGGAACCAAAACCTTCTTTGAATAAAAAGTGACGCCGTATAAGAAATAAGGCACGAAAAGTTAGGGATTCGGTTTGGGCGGGCCCACCGTGAGTGCGACGAATAATCAAATAATTGAGACGACATTTTTTCGACGCCATTTTGTTGATTGTTTTCGATTTTCCCGCGCTCTCGGGTCGTTTGTACGTTTTGTTCGAATTTTGAAACGTATTAATAAAACGTCCCTACCATCTATCACTATCAAAATGTTTTGTTTTTTTAAAGGGCTGTCCTAGACATGTTAAAGAACAGACCAAAACCTCCTTGGTGAGAAATTATTATAATACATAAATAAAATACTACGGATTTGTTAACTGATCTGTGCAGTCGGGGCTTGGCTACTGTACTTGATGTGGTTACCTGAGAAATATATTTTTATCTCCTTTGTTAGTTCAACTATCGACCGCTTGCGTATATCATTTTTAACCTGCACCTTTTATTCTCTCTGATATTTAATAGTAGACAAAAATTGAGGGCGCTGCGATCGTTTAAAAAAGTTTTAAATGACAACAACAAGATGGCTGATAAGAAAATAAAAGTAAGTTTAAAGTAGCAAAATGGTCCAAATGGGGTCATCAGAAATTAGTGGTACTTTCCGAAAGAAGATGATTCTACACCCATATTCTAAGACAATTTTATATTGAAACTTCTTTTTATTATTTAAGGCTTTTGCATGGAAAGGTGATTTTTTTGTTTTTCTGTATGTATCAAAATACCCATTTAAAAACTACAAATTAAAAAAAAAGTTAATATAATCGGAGGTCGTTGTTTTGCCTTGTTTTTTAAAACGAACTATCATACTCGAATGTGAACATTTTTTAATGTAAATAACAAATTTCAAAAACAAAGTGAGTAGTCTAGTGTTGCCATAGTAATGAAAAAAAATAGTTCCAGTTTATTAAATTTCTACTTTTTATTGGCAACCTGTACCTATATAATATATATATATATATATATATATATATATATACCAGCTAATAATTTTTAAGTACTCACTTTAATTATTAGGGACAAACATATATATATATATAGACGGACAAAAATCACCTTGCTTTAGGCACACAGACACGCCCAAAATACACTATCATCAGTGTACCTCTTTCGTCTTCCGGCCTCACAACGTTGCCCAACCGAGTTGCGATATAGTTCCACTGTCTGTGCACCGGACAGAGAAGGGCGCTCTTGTGAGGTGTTACATAACTTAAAAAAAGAGTCTAGCCCATTTGGGAGTGTTGGGACTCTTGCCATATTCATAAAAAAAGTATTTCCTAATATTGCGAAACAAAAATTATATTCATCGGTTTGCCTTCTACCAGATTTAAAAAAAAAAGAAAATTTAATTAAGTACCTTCCCACACAAATTGTCTTGAAAATGTATTGAAACTAATTTAAAAAAAAAAAAACATACCTATTTTAGAATACCTTATCTAATTCGAACACGGATTCTTTCAAATTCCGTTTACCATAGACAAAACCATTCCGTCAATTATTAGTTCGGTGTTGCCAGGTGCGACCGATTATCTTTCGCGGTAGATTATTGAGACGGTAAGTACCGGCCGGAGTTCCTACCTACCGCGGTCAGTAGTTGACTAGCCATAAAGTAATTTTCTGGTTCGCGGGTCAGATTACGGATTACAGACGGCAGATGTTAACAAATAAACTTCTTATTGCCTTTGTGATATAATTGCCGTGATTTTACGAGGTTTCGTAATGACTGCGTTGTTCTTAAACTAACAATAATAGTTAGGTACGTTAAAAGGATTTGCTTTATAGGTATACAAAACCTACCCAATACGTGGAATTGTAACACATTACATATTTACTCAGAAAAAGCAAGTATTTATAGCTTGGCATTTTATTGTAGATATATATTATATTGGAACTACAAAATGCCATTACTATGGAAACACCAAGTTGCTGACATTGTCTTTGAAATGTATACGTCACATTCAAATGTTTTCACTTATTCGCGTTTGACAGTTCACAAAGCAAATCATCAAAATTATTTTTTTTAAGTTAAATTACATTTTTGATATATGACAATGATATATATTTTTTTATCTATCTAACATCTAATACATGGTTATTTAGGTACATAAATTGTCAGAATTACGAAAAAATCGCCCTTCTATTGCAAAGAGTTAAATAAAATTTAATAACTTCAAACATAAAATTATCCCTAGAATAATATGATGTAGGATCATCTCCTTTCGGAATGTACCACTAATTTCTGAATATCGTTTGATTAAAGAAAAATATTTGCACTTGGACCATTGTGCTTTATAAAAATTACTTAGACTGTCCTATTAGGCATCTTTGTGTTACCATTTGAAACCTTTTAAACGATCGCAGCACCCTCAATTTTTGATTACTTTTAAATGTAAGACCGTGGCCTGTTATATTTAACTTGGCTTCTTTATTTCGTCCCTCCTACAATATGGGTCTCTTCCCAATTACATTTCCACAAAGGGACTCTCCAATCGTCATCCCCAAAGATGACAGAGGCCCCCGGGGGGAATGATTTCCCTCAAGGCCTCCTGTGCGGAGTAAACACAAAAAACAAAGAAAATTCCCCTCCTAATTTCAAGGTAAATTTCGTAAGTATTGTCTGGTAATTGAAAACAACTGGATTTACGCTAAGCAAGTTTCTGAAAAATTGCCAAACTAAAAAACTTTTTCCAATTCATATCAAAACACAAACATTTTATCTTCAACTCCATTTACCTAAACATCGTAAATTGTTTGACTTGCCAACTTTTTTTGGCAGTAACTCCACGATATGTTTTGAACATTACAAAAACGGTTATCGGAGGATGAAAACGGAATGTTTAATTTGCGTAATTCGTAAGCGGTGGAGGAAAATAATAATCTCGAAGGGGTGCTGGCTGTCAACAGCTTTATTAACAATTTTGTATATTAATCCATATTAATCGATATGAATTAGAAAGACCCAAACAGGAAAGAACAAACGTTAGTTGCGATCGGGATTCGAATTCGGATTCTCTCGCCCGCTGGGTGGATGTCTTTACCAATTTAGCCATCGGACACCAGTTCAAACCGTTGATACGGCTTAAAAAAAAATTCCGTGAAATGTACCAATATATTTGTTATTCAGTTTTGAAATAACTAATTGAAGCTTATAAACCTCATTGTAATATATGTTTAATCATTGAAGTTAATATTAACAACTCTCAAAATGAAACATGAAAGATGTGGAAGATACTCTCAGTATCGCCCTGGTGAAAGACCACCATTCAGAATTGAAACGTTGCTTGAAACGGCTTTTAGCCGTGTTTGGTGACCAGATCTGAATAGCCAGGTGTTTCCCCACCTTCCTCTTCCCCTTCTCCTTCCCCTCCTCAATACCTTCAGTCTCACAACATTCCCCAATTGGGAATGCCATAGTCTCACTGGCTCCAGACGGTTGGGAGCAGTTGGGACTCTTGTGCTATATTCATGTAAAAAAAAAAAAAAAATGAAAATGAAAACGAAAAGACACAAAAAAGAAAAAAGGTAATGGTAGTAACTGGGACTCGAACCACGGAACGGATGGTCTATCCGGGACCTTGCGCTCTAATCCACTGAGCTACAGCTACCTCAATTCGTTCCGTCACTTATATCGGTATCAAACCTCGATTTATAAGAACTGTTAATATCATATTCAATTAATTCCTATATATTTTTGACTGCTGCCTTTCTATCATGACTATAAGATTCTACTTAAATTTATTTGTAATCATTAGATGGTGTTTCGGATATACCTTTCTGTTTTTTATCTGTTCATTTTTCAATGATTAAAAATATTTATTATCTCTATTTTGTCAGCGAAAGTTCAAAGCCATATAAAACCGCTAACTTTGACTCTAATCTGCTCAATTCCTCGACACCGGAATCTCTAACATTTCTCCACTTAAAGAATTATATTTTTTAAGGGTCACGGTAGGGCCTACTGCAAGCCCCCAAAGCTCAGAGCTTCTATCCTTCAGCGCGTGGCGGTGTGAAGTAAAAATTCCACCTGCGCCGCGGTGGCCCCGCTGCGGTTTGATGTTTGCTCGATCAAAATGCTCGTGAGCACAATCCTTGTTTAAATTCCCCGTCTTTGTTGGTCGCTTGTTGCGTTTCTTTGCACCTGCCTAATCTGGCCAACTTTGATTGTGGATTCTTACCGAACCACCCCTCCGTGAAGGAGTTAAGTGCAGTTGACATTTTTGTCCTATTGAACTGTGGTTTTCGATCACTAGTTTGTGTAGGACTGGAAATTGGTTTGGAATTTCCTTGATAATCACTGTTTCTTGTAGCTAACTGGCATCTTTTGGATCATTTCTTTATGATAACAGTGGATTACTAGCAGTGGCGCATTACGAAGGAACATTTTATGGTCGAACTTATATTATTTTCTTAGTTGCTATAAATTCAGCCAACGTGGAGACACCTGTGGCCTTTTATTGTAATAATGCTTTCAATACAGTTCAATTTGGAAAGCTGATATGGCCACCATCAATAAATAACACCTCTGCCATAGATCACCTAAGTGATTCGCTATGTTTGGTGAATTAGCAGGGATATTAGGGTTCATGGGATGAGGTTCGTTTGGGTCTTGGCGGCTAAAGCGTCTACCACCAGCTGCGTGTCGGCCCGGATCGGGACAGACCGGCTGAGGGAGAATCTTTGACCTCTCCAGCCGGACTCTATCGATCCATTGTCCCGCAGTGGGAAGGATGGATTAATACATTCGTCACTCCTGGAAACACTGACCCCCAGATTGATATCCACCCCTCATACCTTTTTGATTCTCAGAACTTCCTCTCTTTTCTTTCCTTAAAAAGACCCTCTACATATCATCCAAAAGATGACATAGGCCCTGAGAGAAATTATTTATCTCGGGGCCTTCTGCGTGGAGTTCATGAAAAGAAAACAACTGTGACTTTTTGTGGTAGATATATTGCATTATTTAGTACAGTTGAGGATATCCACTTCATAAAATTAAAAATACCAATACTCTCAGTATCGCCCTGGTGAAAGACCACCATTCAGAATTGAAATGTTGCTTGAAATGGCTTTTAGTCGTGTTTGGTGACTAGATCTGAATAGCCAGGTATTTCCCCATCTTCCATTTCCCTTCTCCTTCACTTTCCCAATACCTTCAGTCTCACAACATTCTAGAAATCGGGGATGCCATAGTCTCACTGGCGCCAGACGGTTGGGAGCAGCTGGGACTCTTGTGTGGTATTAATATAAAAAAAATGTAAAAGGGTAAAGGGGTTCGATTTTGCACTTTAAACATTTTTTTAAGGTTTGATACTTTATTTATTTTTAGGATTATAAAATGACTCACAAAAAAAATTAAAAAAGTTGAACGAAAGGCCAATGTGTGTTCTACTTGCAGTATTTAATTAAATCATCTATGGTATTCCTAGACCATCAAATATTCTAACCAAAAATAAATGATTTTGCATTATTTCACATTGCATCGGAATTTGAACAGTAAACAGATTTTATATGTAAATGACAAGTCTCACAAGTGCCCTAGGTTTATGGTAGTGTTATTAGTTTGGCCTGACCAAAGACCACTCCGGTTCGATGATTATCATAATATTACCTCGATATTAACATTTAACTGTCGATTATTGGAGGTATCAAGTTTTGTGGCTTGTTGACATGATACTTCACTCCCCCCTCGTACTTGACAAGAAGCGCTATTCTGGTTCTCTTTAAGGAAGATTCCTTATCTTTTTCCTTAGGCTTAAAGACTTCTTGATTAACTGCGGAATTCCAGAGAGACTGTAAAAAATCCTAAACAGATTGTTAAGAGATTATTTGAAAACACAAATTAATAAAATATCTTCAAGTGACACTCAGCTTTTAAACAAAACTTTTAAAAACATTTACATTGTATTATAATGCATTTTAAAACTATTTTATTTTATTTTTAAACATCATAAATACGCCTTTTAACGCAGTATTACGTTTTTTAAAAAGGTACCTACCTTACTAGAGTGTAATGGCCTTTTTTGTCAGTAATTCTAAAAGTGACATTTTCCATCGTGGTTAATCTATTCCGACCGTAGAGGTGAATCATACCACTTATTTTACGAACTCAGTTCCAATTCCTAGTTCAGCCACACGGACTCGATTCCTCGGACTCGGTCCTTCGTTCGTTTCAGTCCACTCTGGAGCGCCGTTCCGGAAGCAACAGTCGTTCATATTACACTATTGAATAGTTTCTGACTCCAATACAAGTCTAGGCGCCCTCGTGGCTGCCAGCTGCGTTTTATAGTCGCTCTTGATTTAACTTGGAAGTATTGGGAAGTTATCAATTTTCCCGGTGTAAAAATAGCATAAAATAACCGCTTAGGTTCTTTTTATAAAAATTACATAATTTTAGTGCTGTCGATTCGAGCTTAAATCAAGTTTATAATAAAAACCCAAATATTTTGAGTTGAAATCTGCTTCGTTCTGCCGAACTAACGCAACGGTCATCGGTCACATCTGGCCATCGGTCGAAGGCCCTTAACACATGTACTATTGAAGTGCCTAAAGTTAGCCGGGTTACTCGGGCTACGGCGGTTGTAAAAAATATTGTATACAACTGGGAAGTGGGCTGCTGGGACCCCAACAAGGACACCGCCAGCTGGGGCGAGAACGAGCCTTTACCTTCGTCATTGAGATAGTGGCCAAGTTCCTCAACAAGTACGACTTTGACCTGATCTGCCGGGTGCATCAGGTGGTAGAGGAAAGGGTGTGAGTTCTTTACCAAGAAGCAACTGGTACTGCGGGGAATTCGATAATTCAGGAGCAATGATGTCAGTGGACGACACGCTGAAGTGCTCCTTCCGGATCCTGAAGCCGGCTGACAAGCGTTTGGCGTAAGTGCAGACCAACACCAACCGTCCCGTTACGCCGCCCAGGGGCGTCACCAAGACAAAGAAGATTTTGAGGGCCCTCTGGATCAATCCCACCAGCCACCATCCTCCCCCCCCCGCTCCACCCTTTTAAGAGTATTCTGTGTTATTTATCCTAAAAATATGGATAATAACTCTTTGTCTTAGCTCAAATACACTCTTGAATATAATGAAAACAATCACTCTATCATTTGTATTAGCGTCTTGCAATATATCGTAAGGAATAAATACAATTAGCTTCTTTTTTATTTTAGTTTTAGTTTAAATTTAGTTTTGAGAATTTAACTGCATCTCTTTATATGATCTATAAATAATGTGTAATGATAGCCTGTCCAAAAAGAGAAAATAAATGTAAAACAAAAAATAAATATTGTAATAATAATAAATTCGTAGAATAGACGTAATATAAGAATAGGAAGTAATATTTGTACAGCGCCCCTGAGGTGATTTCTCACAAAAGCGGCGCTATAGAAATGGTCCAATTATTATTATTATTATTATTAGTCGTTCTTTGAGTATGGAAAGAGTGAATCCAGATTCTCGGACATCTCGGAGTGAGTCCACCGCCTTCGGAATCGGATTCAGTCCAGCCGGAACGACTCTCCTCTATGCCGAATAACTAAAATAGCTAACAAAAGACTCTTCAAAGAAGCGAAGCTAACAGTTCGCAATGGAGTATTGATACCAACCGTGGTATATGGCAGTGAGACATGGATCTTGCAGAGGAAGGATATAAGTAGACTGAATGCTATAAAAATTAGATTTCTGAGGCGAATGTGTGATAAAACCATGAATCATACAATAATTGTGTGAAAAATGTTGAGATTCGTAAATAAAGCCTTGCATTGTAAGAGTGTAATGAGTAAGATTAAGAAAGGGACGCTTAGATGGTTTGGGCGTGCAGAGCGCATGAATGAAGAAATGAGTATAAGGAGAGTATGTGAATGAAAGAAGACGCTGGGGACGCCCGAGGAAGACATGGCTCGATCCAGTGAATTAAATACTTGAGTCGGGCCATGTCAGAAGTCGGAGTAATAGAAGAGAATGTATGAGACGATGTATGAATGAGAATGAAGCAAGAAGTGTATGCCGAGATCGAGTTGTTTGGCAGTCCATCCACTCTGCCTACCCCTGCGGAAAAACGGCGTGATGGTTAATTAAAAATAGAAATAAAAGTACGAATATATATAGTAGAAACAAACTTATTCGTAATACATATAGTTATTAGGTACATAGAGTTGGTGCCGAATTTGTAAGAGGTGTAATATTCAGTAATTCGTAAACTTGTAAATTAGGTAAGTTCATTAGGTTTGTATCCTTTGTCTGAGTTTTGTAACGGAATTGTCCACACGTAAGTGAGAACATCTGTAAAAACCCAGCATAAATAAATTTAAAAAATAACGTTTCGGAAATTTTGGCCATTCGACGAAGAAATTTATATTGATCACTATCACTCCAGGGTATTTGCACAAATAATATATTACAGCATTACAAATAAGGGAGTAGCTCTTAATGCGATAATAATCAAATAATTTTTGTATTTATTTGGACATTTTCCATTTGAAGGTGTTAAAATTTAAGAGAATATCTTTGAACCATATCAGGCTTCCATAAAAGAAGATGGTTCTCGTATTGTTAGAGCTATGAATAAACACAACTGATTTTATTTTGTAGGCACAAGAGATCGGAAGATATAAAATGTGTTTCACGCTCTCCACTCCTTTACTCGTTTTAGTGCTTGTCCTCAATGAGTTGTTCACAGTTAATGGGTATTTGTTACACGAAGTAAACTGGGTACTTATCAATTATTTATTAATTTTAAATAATCAATAAGTAGATAAAATCAATATCTGTTCCAGACGCTTAGTTGCCCGGTACATAGACTGTAAAATAGGAGGTGCCGATTAGGTCGTGGTAGCCGCTTCTTGTCTACTTACGAGTATAGGGGAAATAGAAGACGAAGACAATCATCGATGAGACGTCATCGTCTTCGATCGCGATTTCAACCTCGTCCGATAAGTACTAAATAACATTTCTCAGAAATCTGTCGTAATAAATTTGTAATCGGTTCCGTTGTGTTATTGATTATCAAGATTGATGGAGACTGTTAAAATGGCTTTACATGTTTTGTAACTACAAAGTAAAGAAAATTTCCAGAAAAACAAATGCATACTTGTGAGGTAGGTGAAATTAATGGAAACACACGAATGGGAAGAAGGTTATGACACCATACGACAAATTGTGGAAACATACTTCCTAAACAGTTTAGCGACACACGTATAGGGATTTTTTTTCTCTTATTAACTTCCTTAGAGAACAAGACATAACTTTGGGGGGGGGCAGTTATCTTTCAATACAACTTCATTAAAAATAGTAATAAATATAAGGTTTAAAAAATTATCGTAAAAAACTAAGGTAATAAGTAAAGTAGGATAGAATGTGGAAAATCGTAGGACTCTCCTGCACGATTTGTGTACGTGAGCAAGAATTACCCCATTCAATGGTTCGTATTAAAAATGGGCGAAATTGATTAAATCAATGAATCAAATGAATAAATTCAATCTCGTGACACATTCTATCTAATTCTTAATTTACCACGGAATTAATTCTACATTCCTTGACTAATGCCTTGCAACCCTACGATTTTGTAGCGCGCGTCAAGACGCGGATTTTATGGGCGTCATCGTAAACTCGCAGAAGATATTGTGCAGTGTGCAGGACTCCATCTAACGCATAGAATCCCACACCGCAATCCATAAAAACCCGTACATCATCGTTCAAATACTTAGCCGATCAGTAATTCCAAGCAGCGGGTATTCGTTTTCGCAATCTGTATTCTCTAATTCAAGGAATTTAGAAATGTATTCGTATCGTAGTCACTACGTCCCTGGTCCGTCGATATCGAATTTGTCCGTACTAAGTCTGCGGGGTTAGTTAAGTCAATACGAGATACTAGTCAGAAGTTCCCAATTCATTCCTAAATACCCTCGACGATTCCGTTCGTGTTAGTCCCAGTGCGGCCTAGCCGTCAGTTTCGATAGTTTGTCAGGTGGTAATTAATCAGTACTCGGTAGGGTTCGTCTTTGTTTCGCGATTGTCTTTAAAAACGAAGTCGTTGTTTACCACACTGAAGTGTTTTAACACTTTTCATATTATTTGTAATCTGGTTGAGTAAGGTTATTATTTTTGTGTTTATTTTAATTTTAAATATGTTATTTCCAACACGCTGCGCAATTTACAATGGGAAAAAATTACTCGTTTTTATTTATTTAATTTTATCGTTATTAGAATATTTTAATAAATTAAGAGGAGCGACTGCGCTGCCTGTTTCATACAAAACTTAATTTTGGATTGGAGGCCAAAATACCCATCCAAACTGAATTATTCATTTTTTTTAAATTAAAGGTTTAGTAAATATCTAGTACGGATGAGAAGTATTTTATTTATTTATATTCTAAATTATGATGTATAGGCCACGAATTTTTTTTTCTTCATATTTTTAAAGGCAACTTAGAAAATTATTTGCGGGTGTACCGTATTTTTTATTTTTAAATTATCATATTTGCTATGTAAATATGATAACATAAATAAAAGTATAAAAACAAAACATTTAAAAAAAAAAATCGTCGTTTTGGTCGATGTTTTAAAATATGTACGGAAAATTTGTGTTCCAAAGTAAATTGGTCGTTTTTAATTTATTTTAAAGTCCACCATAATGCTTAATTTAATATTAAAAAAAAAATGTTTAAAGCAGACGGGATAAACCTTTTTTTTAAAGTCACAATTACCCACTAAATAATTGTTAAAGGTCTAAAATCACGAAAATTCAATTCCTTTAATGGCCTAACAAAAAATTAATAAATTACTTCTAATCCGTACTAAATATTTACTATACTTTTTGAGGAAAAAAAGAACATTAGGTTTAGGTGAGTTTTGAGTTGAGTTGAGGTAAGTTTTGTATGAAACAAGCAGCGAAGCCGTTCCTCTTAAAGAAATGAATTAAATTAATAAAATCACAAAAATGGGTAAATCACACTGAATAGATTCACTACTGTGAATGAATCTACCCATATCTAGTTCATATATTACATTAGGATTTCAGCGATATTATAAAAATAGAGTTCTAATAATAGAAAAAAAAAACATTATTGGGAGTTAAAGAAGCTTTTTCTTTCAATATTGTTTATTATGCAATAAGAGTTCAGTTATATAAGACATTCCTATCGTTGTTTTGGGTTCTCAGCAATGATTATATAAAATACAAAACAAACTAAAGGCTAAGTTTTGAGGGAGTGGCTCGATTGATTTACGTCAAGGGCGTGTCTAGTTGTACGTTTTACCCTTAACTTCAATTTGCATAATTTATATAAACTCTCTTGTGTATTGTTTAATATCTTTTTTGTTGCAAACGCGTCGTGTCGTATGATATTGGTTTTTAATTCTTCTTCTCGGTACAATCTGTTGTTGAAGAGAATCGCTTCGAATATCGACTTTTTTCTCATCGGTGTGATTCTAGATCGTGATTTTTATGAATAATTGTTTTATTATCTTTTTTTATTTATTATAACAAATAAAAAATAATGATATCCTCACTGAGATTTCTCGTGCGGAGGATTTCATTTACAAAAAATGAAATTAAATTATATTAAATTGATGTGAACGCTGAAAAGAAAAACAGTTGCAAGGTGTTTTAAGTGCAGTTCAGTGGTTTCGGTGTTAGTCTTTTTTGGTGTTAATATATTTTCTATCGTAATGCATCCAGCGTTTTCTTTGATTTTTATATTTATTATTGTTGTGAATTATTAAGGATAATGGGATTTTGTTGTAGAGTTTAGTACCATAGTATAAATAGATTTTGTCCAAATGTTGTGTTTGTGGTTCCTCGTTGGATGTGTTTTTGAATCTGTGAGATCTGAGATCGAGTGTTCCTAATATATATATATAGTTTTTGTATTTATGAATGTAAAGTAGTATTGTTTTAGAGTATAGTTGTTTTATTGACGTAATGTTGAAAATTGTTGAAGAATTCGTCAAGATTGGTGAAGATTTCGATTTTCAACTTTCAACTACCATGTATTGCACATTTTTATCGATATCTTAAAAGCTTTAGACACTTCTCCGATCCACACGAAAACTGGATAAAAAAAACACTTTAGCAACTTGTCTTATTTTGCTGGCAATTAAATTGACACTTTAAAGCTTCATAGATCATTATGCAAATGACGTCGGGACCTGTTGAATAATACAATTGTACAGATTTCACGACGTCGGAATTTATTATATTCATACATAATTAGTTTTCTGCAATATCGTTGAGATTCCAGTCAAAATTTCGCTTTAAAATTCATTTACTTGTCAGAAAAGTTTTGTTCTTGTAGCAATTGAGACGTTGATACCGGCTTTGTGTACCGCGCTCGATAAAAGTTTAAAATATACCGATACGAAATGATTTCTCATCTCTTAAGATCATTTATTTTATTCTAAATCCGATACTTACGTTATCCTTGCATATTGAGCTGATTTTTCACAAAATGGCTCTATACAAATTGTGCAATTATTATCATAAAATTATACGAGTGTAAAATGAATCATAAACTTGAGGATTACAAAACGCTGTATACAAGACTCGGCTAAAATCTTCTTTCCATGCAAAATATTACTTAAAATTCGAATTATTGGGTTCCTCCTGCCCAATTACCAAGAAATTTCAAAAATGTTTTAATTATATTGTACCATATTGGAAGGATATTTTTCATCGGATAATTTATTCAGTAAACCTCCAATTTGGGGTTATTAATTCTCACACTCGATTAAGTTTTTTCAATCTTGCCTAGTTAAAATCATACTAAAAAAAAAAATTCATGGTCTTCGGGTTTTTTTATAATTGCTAACCAAATTCTTTCTCCGAACCGCAAACGCGCTTGATAGTTTTGAAATCAAAGCAATTCTTCCTTATTTTTGTATTTATATATAAACTAATTTTTGCTCTTTTTATGCACCTTGTTACTATAAACCGTATTTTTCAGTTAACTACCCTAAATATTTTGTATGTTTCTTTGCACGATTTTTTAAATTATGCAATCCGCAAATTTACGAAGAACGGGACCGCTCCCTGACGGTCCGGTGAGGAACGGGCATTTCACGCGCGGCTGCATACCCTGCGCAGAAAAGTCCCACAAAGTACTGCGCTGCAAACCGTTACATTACTTTAACGAACTTTACTTTTCTGCTAAGGGTCTGCAGCGGCGCGTGAAATCCTCGTTCCTCACCGGACCGCCAGGGAGTGGGCTAAGAGAATATAAATAAACATTGTTCACATTCACTTCAACATGAAACATTTTTATAGAAAACTAGCTGAAGCATCAGGCGTTGCTCGGGGTTATGAATGGTTTTGAGTAAAGTTTGGGGTTGTGATATGTTAACCCTACCCCTACCCCTACCTATAAACCTTCTCCGGACAACACGGATCATTTTGCAAAAAACTGCGTGTAAATCGGTCCAGTCGTTTTTTTAGCTATAGCGATTACACCTACGAACATTGCGTACGTACACGAAAACAAAACTGTCGGTAAAAAATCATTCAGAGTTTATTTGAAAATCGAATTTTGTTTAAGAAAATCATCAAATTCGGTACCTATTTAAAGTACCTATAATTCTTGATTTTTTTCGAAGTATATTCGATTTAGGTAAGTACTTCAATTAAATTCATTATTAACAGTTTATTCGAAAATTGAATTTTAATTAAAACTATCTATGGTTTGCAAAATGTCATTCTCAAAGTGTGACATGGTTGACAGTTTCGTAAGAGTTTTTGTAATGGTAAAATACCTATTCAGATGTATTTGTGTGTGGTTGTAATAATCCAGAAAACTTCGCGAGGGTGGAAAGAAGATATTTTGAAAATTTTAAACATTTTCTATGCTTAATATAGACACTATAAAAATATGCATTTTCAGATTGTCGATACAAAAAATTGAATACGATTTTATTTGTCCGGTGTCTAACAATACCGAAAATAGAAAAGTAGACATTCACTAATTTAAATCAGTATTGTACAAATAAAAATTGTTTTTGAATTTTATTGACTGATTCTTAAGAAATTTCGTATCAAATGAGAAGTGTATTAACCTCCCCACCAAGGAAAACACCTATTCCAAACGCATGAAGTGAAAACAAAACATTTTTCCCAAAACGCCACTTAGCAAAATATTCGATCGATTTCGCCAAATTACGGTAAGTACCTACTTTCTTGCGCAAAAACTTCGAGAATAAATGATAAATCTCCGAGTGAGTGACCGGTTCGCAGCAGGTGCACCAGCCCCCAATGTATTCCCCCTCAACTTCGCGTACCCCTTCCCCTCCCTCTGAGGATGCTCGACAAGCGGCGGAGAAAGATAAGCAAAAAGGCCGAAGTCGGAGACGAAACAAAGAGGGCCTCGCTGAGATGGATTGAGCTTTTAGTATGCGGCCGAGTTGGTACTGTGTCGCTGCGGATTTATGTGAGTACGAGTACCAATGCAATGTAAAGGTGACACTTCTCGCAAATGAGTTAGAATTTTAAATAATAGAATCACGGGAGATCTAATTAATATTTTTTATGTTCCCCGAAATACCTACTTACTGACTGTTGCGCATCGCAATGTTAATACAAATCAAAAAATTACACAATTAATATTGAGTAATATTTTGATGAAACTATATTTTTTAAAGGAGATAATAAATCAGTGCAGGTATCTTTGTGACTTTTTATCACATTACTACGGTCGAAAATTGATATCCTGGATATGATAAAATAATTAAAATTATTTTGATTATTATTATTTTTAATACTAATATAAATACTTTTCAAAACATTTTTTTTTTATTTTAATAAAAAAAGTTTAATTTTAAAATAGGATTTTTTTATAATAAATGAATAAGAAATGTTTTGCATAAATCACTATTAAAAATGTAAACATTAACTTTTTTTGGAAGTTAAGCTTCCGTCATCAGGATGCACAGTATAATAAGAAATAATGACAAGAATACACAAATTACAAACATAAACAAAAATTACCAATATGTGATGAAAGTTGATAATTAATTAATTAAAACTGAAAAATTATTACATAATAACAAATATTACAAATATTAAATTAATACATAATAAAATAATTTTATAATATACCGAGGACCTCTGCCTATCCGGGAATAATATGGGATTAAAAATAGAGAATAATATTGACAAATCTTGAATTTGACATATGATATCGATGAAGATGACACAAATTGAACTGGTCTCATTAGCTAAATTGGTTTAGCGGTTGCCTTGGATAGACAGAGGTCCTCGGTTCGAGTCCCAGATGCGACTGAAATCTTTTTATTTTCTGTCGGTTTTTTTTTTTACCGTTTTCATGTTTCATTTAGGTTATGTTAATATTATTTTCTACAATGATTAAATATTAAAATGAGATTTATAAATCTCAATAAAAATAATTAATAATTAAAAAATTTTATTATGTTATTTAATTATTTTACACAATGTCTAAAATAAATATAGAGTGGTAGATACTCTCAGAATGGCCTTGATACCACCATTCAGATTCGGTACGTTGCTTGAAATGACTTTAGCCGTGTTCAGATTTCCACAACTTCCGTTTCCTTATCTCCTCAGTCCCGCTTTTATAGTAGGTACAGTCAAAATCTGATGTAAGCAAGATATACAAACACAAACTAGAACATCATGGAAAGTAATGCAAAATCTTGTGTTTTCGGTTTGAGAATTTGATGGCCTAGAAATATCGTAGTAGAAGTACACACCTTGGCCTTTCGTTTGCTGCTGGTTAGTTTGTTGGTGAAGCAACAAAAACTCAGGAACGGTGGCGACATGAAATTGCGCATTTTTTCTGTCGGGAATTTATTGGTCGATGGAAGTGTTTTCACTTGTCAATTTCATTTGTATCATTTACTATGGAGTATTGAAATTCGAAGTGAACTGTAAAATAAATAACAGGACGCCATATTGAATTTCAAAAAGATTTTTGAAAAAAAAAACAGGATTGAAACTTAGGAGAAACCAAATAGTAGGTTATATTGGTATTTTCCTAAACGTCTTTATTATGTACTGAGATTTATTATTCGACTTGTTTAATGCATTAAAACGTGAAGCAAACACCGATATTAAACCTGATAAATTTAATGCGACTCTATATTTCCAGAACATATCAATAATACTGTAGGAATGTCGATTGCGACATTTTGCTTGCTTACGTCCTGTCCCAAAGGCCTACGAAAGTGGTTCGAATACTCGTATTCAGTGGCGGCTCGTGACTTTTGAGTTATCTAGAGTGCCAAGATTGAAAAAGACGACGTTATTGATGTTATTGAAGACGAAAATGATTTTTATTTTTCACTGCCATCTAAATCTCCATTCAAAATATTGACATTTTGAAAAAAAAAATCGTTTTCGGCTTTAACAACATCACTAACGTCGTATTTTTCAATCTTAAAAAGCTCACGCAAAAGTCACGATCCGCCACTGCTCGTATTCTAGTGTAAATATTATACGAGAATGTTCGATGTCTTATTTCTCTATAGCTTCTGATATGTGAGATGACTTTGAAAGATTTAAACAAAAAGTTTCAGCTTCTGAATGATCTACTTCAGCGAATAGAAAATTGAATTACAAAAATATAGTAAAAGACAAGCATTTATTGAGCAGGTACTTTCTTATTTTATTCATACGTTATGTGCCACATCATCCGCGGAATTGAACACGCACAGAAAATCGTTTTAAATTTTATCGATCTGTTTTGTGATGACGATTATTTGATATTCTACGCGAATTTTTACGGTAGCACTAAACATATTACGAATGTCCTGCTACTCTGTTTGGCTCTGTATAGACATTGCTAGAGATATTATGTCATCGGTGGGTGAGGAGGAACAGCGGAGAGGAATAATTTATTTATTAATCCTAAATAGTGATAACATTATTACGCAATAGGATAAACTTAATATTTTTAAAGGGAAAAATATATATTATTAATTGATAAACTAAAGTTTTTAAGACAAGATTTTTGTGCATAGCGCAAAGGGTAACAATTATTTTTATAAACAATAATTATTAGCCTGAAACACTCATCCAAATTGAAAAAACCTTCCGAGCAAAGATAAATGTCGCCGACAGGACTCGAACCCGCACCCTTCTGATTGCCGGTCAGATGCTCTACCATTGAGCTACGTCGGCTTATCGCAAACCCGCCAAGTTAATCAATATATACTAGTGTTTCATTCAATAATTACGGTTTTTATTATATTTCACCTGTAAACAACCAACTTTATTGGTATGAGGAAGGCTTGTAAAGGCTAAATCCCTCACTAGGTGGCGTCGAGACAAATTATGTCTTCATTTTATTTGTGAAACATAACACATAAAAAAAATTAAATAGACTTAGCAATTGTCAAAATCAAATCAGAAATTCGACCCTTTTCTGACCGTCCTACGTATGTCTTACAAAATATTTTAAAATATTGAAGATCCTGAAAAAAACACCTTAAAGGTTTTTCCTTAAAATGCGGATGAGAATTTTTGAGGCGTAGTTTCAGTTTTTCATAAACACTACTTTAATTTTTTTTTTGCGTATTTCAAAACTTCGGTTAAGTTTATTATTAAAAAAATGTACCGGGAAAGGATTACAATTATTATTTTCCACTTGTAATTTATCTTATATTTTTCATAAACAAATATTAAATAAAATTACAAATTTTCCATATATTGTAATATATTGATAATTTACAGTATTCATCATTCATTTGCGCTACATTATATGCAATATGTGATATAAAGAATTTTTTTACATTATAATTTACTGTAAAATAAATAGAAATAAATGAATTATCACAACACCCATAAAATTTTAATTTTTAAAAAATGACGGGTCTGTCACTGATATGCAAAACTTTCCGACATGTTTATGTTTATATAATTTTTGTTTAAGTGGATAATAATAATAGTTGGATGATTTGTATAGCGCCGTTTTTGTGAAAAATCACCTCAAGGGCGATGTACAAATATTTCTTAACTAATTATGTACAAACAGATACAGAAAAACATACTTACCTGGCAGGTCGCTTCAGCTGAACACAGTTTTAGAAAAATTTTTTTATGGAGATGATAGTTTTACATGGTTATTTGTTTCTCCTTTTCTATTGATGTTACATTTATTAGATGATTGGTGGCACAAGAAGAGGTGGTATTTATTGAATTATTGGTATTAATTTTTAGGACTGGAAAGTATTCATAAAATGAATTTTAGGACTCGAAAATATCTATAAAATTACCTTAAAATGTGTAAGAAGCTTTTAATAAATATTAACCTTTTTTTTATTTATTTTACACTTTGGTTATTTACAGTTTTGCGGGCTGTGGACGCATTTGCGCACCGATGCGTGAATTTTTAATTTAATTTTATTATTTTAATTTTAATTTTTTTATTCATTTATTTAATGACTTTAGGTAAGTACTAACCGGCTAGCTTAGCTAAGCAATTTACAGGTGAATTTCTTCAATTTATGGATACGATTGTAGAACTATTTGTTTTGTTTACAGGGAGAGGACCATTGGAAAAGCTTGAAATCAAAAGTTCAGATGGTAGGTTATTGCACACCCAAACTATTTTCCCAATCTTGGTTTCAATGAGATTTTCCGCCCAGTATCCAATAATCTTTTAGGAATCTCCAACCCTGCAACGCCGAGCACCCGCGATCTAATACTTTAGTGATGTGCCGAGTGTAAATTTGCGTGTCTTTTTTTGACATAACTTAGTTGTTTTTTTGCAAAATTACTTTTTTTCGCCTTACCGGATAATGTGTTTACATATTTATAAAAAATATATTTACCCATTCTCCCGGAATGGCTAATTATGTTCAGAAAAAAAAGTTTTTTTGACTTTGCCGATCAGATTGAAATTTTGAGTTTCTGGTGGGTAATTTCTTCGCACTAAAAGTTATTAACGAAGCAGCTCTTCAACACTGCTTTAGCGACCTTCAAACTACCTGATTTTTCCAGAACATTAAAAGTCAATCGTAAACAATGCAGGAGAATGACCTATTAAATGAATAAAAATTTACTTTATATTCACCACTTTATATATACTATTAGTATTCTATATATTCCTGGTGTGGAAAGCATCACTTTCGATGTATATATTAATAAAGTGTTGAATACAAACTAATTTTTAATTCATTTATTAATAATGACGCCATAAAGTGAATAGCAATCTTTTTAATAAATTATAAAGTGAAGTTTTAATTGTAAGTTTAGTAATTTCTTTAATGTTTGTATTAGAGAGTAGTGAATTTAAGAATCATGAATCATGAATCAATACAGCAGTTAACGAAGCAATGATTGAATTGCATTGCACGAGCAAACGACAAACCTTCAAGGTTTTCAAGAATTCTTATCACTGTACAACGTAGGTAGCAAAGAAAATAGTACTTGTCCTCGGATATTGTGACAAAAAAGTAGTAATTTCGCTGGTCAATGAGAAGCTGCGGCCACCTTATTATGCCGACCTGCGCTCGGGACAACGCGGAGCACTTTTCCACTTTTTATTCCGGCATAAGCGTGCTGCAGAAAGGTAAGGTCGACTGCACAATTTCACTTAAGAAAGGAAGGAATAAAGGTTTTTACAGAAAATATACTCTTAATTAATAAATGTATTAATTCAAACATATTTAATATGTGAACGACAACATGCTCCGGGTATGGATCTCCAATAACTGCAAAATGCCTACATTACTGGACATGTCGTTCTGGAAAAGGTAGAAAAAGCAACAGTATAACCTTTCATCGGTTTTACCAGATTCAATATTCGCGTAAATTGGCTTTTTTAAAGTTAAAAAACTGAAGGAGCAAATGAAGTAGGCATGCCGGTAACTCAAATGCTCAGGACCGCCGTGGCCAGCGGTCAGCCGTGTGGCGTGGCGAATCCGTTCGTTGAGTTCGTTCGAGGTCGGAAGGATTCGGACGACATCGACAGCGCCTCACCCCCTTTCCTACTTTCCGCTCGGGAACTATACTTTGCACTGATTTTGCAAGAACTTAGACTCTATTTATATACCGCAATGAATTCTTGAGCATTTTTTCACTAGTTTCTTTAATAATAAAGTAATTAATATTATCCCCACAAACAGATTTTAAAATCAATGTATCCGGATGAGGCCTTAAACTAACATTAAAAAAACGAAATAGACAGAGGGATTCATTTATTTAAAAAAAAGGTTGAATTACTGTGTCACCTGAAATTACTCGATTTTAAGAATAATATTGATGAAATATGAAAAGCGAAATAAACAAGCAAAAAATTGTAAATACGCATTAATAAATATTTTTTTGTGAACAAATGTTCCTGTTGAACCCCGCATTCTCTTATTCTCCCTCTATTACCTATCTCTGTTTCTGTCGCTGCTGTTGCATCACTCTCTTTCACTTATGGTACTCAGGGTTTTTTTTAGAATATCCTGACTCAGTTTATTATTTATACTGTTGGAAGATTGTGAAGGAGACCCACGTTATACTCGTATACACAGCATATCGGAATCTTTACTGCAATAAGCAAACTCATCATGCTCATATACTTACGGCCGTTCTTCCGACCCTACTGAGTAACTGTTGAGACGAAATTTTGGCTCAACTCTGTTCAAATGCACAAATACGCTCTTCCCAACGAAACTCCCGTTAGGAGATCGCTTTTTGTAGAATAAGCTCCGCTCAACAGAAGACTGTTTATAAAAAGTGTCAATAGGGTGAACAAATGTCAGCGAAATGTCAAACATCATTATTTTTCGTCATGCAAATATTAAATGACAAAGATTTATTTCAATTTTATATAGTCAAAAACATGTTTTTTGTATGATTTAAATAAAATTGAAGACAACCAAACTTACTTTACTTGTTATAAGCTACGGTAAGCCTTGTTTTTCACGGAGGAGAAACGTCAAATATCAAATTTACGAAACGAATTATTATCGCGGCATTAGCAAAAGTCAACCGAAGACTTTATTTTCAATATAGTTTTAACGCATACGTTCGTGAAGTATAAAATGTTGGTTTACATATTAGTTTTTAAAACAAATGATGTGTATTCTTAATAAATACAACATTGACCCATCTGTGTTAATTTTGCATTGAAAGTTTTGCTTTGGTGTCATTTTATTTTCTATGAAAGTGGGTGGGCACTGTGAAAGTGGGCGGGTTTTACCAACGATAAAAAGTGCTTGGAAACAGGTGAAAAGAGCGTTGTTCAACAAAACTTGACTGATCGGTGTCTCAGATTGATTATTTGAAAAGTTGGAAAGAACAGCCGTTAGCCTTCGGTGATTATAATGATCAAAAGTTAAATAGTTCTTAAAAAATGTATAGTATATTTGCAGTTCCTAGCGTTAACAACTGATTTAAAAATGGTTTCTCTCATTATGGCGATTCATATCAAAGAATCACTTTTTATCAATCTGTTAAATACCGAAAGAAATAGAATGCCTTATTTGTCTCAATTCATTCATAGTTCTCGTTGGCACTGAGCCGTATAAAGCGCTCCCGTGATCCAGTTTTTTCAAAACAGATTCGCATTCCTGGGAAGACCAGGAGTCCTGAATGAAGGACCTGCGTGTTAATGGTGGCAGCGAAGGGAGAAGAAAAAGCTGGCAACAGGTTTCTCCGATTCAAGATGTTCCGAGATGTTATTGTGGCATTACCGCATTAGTATTCAGGGGCTGTGGCCGGTCGCGAGCCAATGTTACGCGAAATATTTACCGAGTGCGTGCGGGGTTTAACAATGGCCTTTTTGCACACTTGTTTGGTGGAAGCGATTACTCGAGACTCGATGGAAGCTAACTTTAATTACAAAGGTTTTAATTAATGAGCCGTTGAGCAGATCTCTTCTTCTTGTATTTGATCGAAGCTCTAAATATTTTAATAAATAGCTGTTCGTGATATTTAATAGTAGACAAAAATCGAGGGCGTTTCGATCGTTTAATAGGTTTTAAATTGCAAAACCAAGATGGCTCATAGGAAGATTAATTTAAATTAAAAAAAGCACAATGGTACAAGTGCATATTTTTTCCGTTAATCAAATGGTGTTCAGAAATTAGTGGCAAGTACTTCCCGAAAGGGGATGATTTTATGTCATATTCTAAGAAAATATTCATGATATCGTTGAAGATGGCATAAATTGAACTGGTTTCATTAGCTAAGTTGGTTAAGCGATTGCCCCGGATAGGCAGATGACCTAGGTTCGAGTCCCAGATGCGACTGAAATCTTTTTATTTTCTGTAATTTTTTCCGTATTCATGTTTCATTTAGGTTATGTTAATATTATTTTCTAAAATGATTAAATTTACTATTTTTTTGCCTTAATACAGGTTCGCCTAGTGAGGTACGTTATGCACAACATAAACTATATTATATTTAAATATTTCTTTATTACCGTTCATATATATATTTTTTTTTCTAGTAGATACTTCTTTTATATGAAAAAAAGTGTCATAAATTATTGTAAGTTAAATATTGTGTAAAAAAATAAATAAAAAATTAAAGTTTGAACAGGTGGTTCGAGGGGGTTAACCAGTTCATATAATTACCTGATCATGAACACCGTAATAATTACCGTCGATGATTCGTCAGTCATACGACGGTGTCTGATAAGGAGACGATAATATACAAAAGGGATAACATTTCTCAGGTAATTGTTATAGTATAGTTTTTGCGGAAAATCACATCAGATGATAAAATACATACAAAATACAAAAATAATAATCTTAACGAAATTTCTCCCTAGAGGGTAGGCAAAAGGGGCTGAAACACCGCTCTATTCCATATTGGCACGCATTACTCTCCTCATTTACATGCATATATCCCCTCAAATCTTATAAGTTGAACTCTTACTTTAAAAATTATTACTTATACTATATAAATAATATCTATCTACCTATTTTTTTTATATATTTGAGTACCCCACAAGAGTTCCAACTGCTCCCAACCGTCTGGAGCCAGTTAGACTATGGCATCCCCAATTGGGGTATGCTGTGAAACTGAAGGTAGTGGCGAGGGGAAGATGTTGGGAAACAGGAAGGTGGGTAAGTACCTGGCTATTCATATCTGGTCACCAAATACGGCTAAAGCCATTTCAAGCAACGTTTCGATTCTGAATGGTGGTCTTTCACCAGGGCGACAGTGAGAGTATCTTCCAAATATGCAATACATATTTTTTTAATAAATAAATTAATTTAATAAAATTTACTTGTGCACGCCGGGCTTTGAACCCGCGACCTCCGGGTTCGTAGCCAAGGATTGTAACCACTCAACCACGGAGATCGTCATGTAATGTAATGGTGCCATATTAAAGATATACAATAATATCGCATTTGCGATAAAACAGTTTCGCACGAAATTCATCATTCATTTGCGACAGGCAAAATATTTAAATTAGAGCCATCTGTAAGTGCGTATCACGTTCAGTTTACCCTTAAGAAGTAGAAATAGGTTCCTATATAAAAAAACAAATAAAAAACTGGATTTATTTGAAAACCTACCTACCGTAAACGTAGTTTTTTTTATATACATATCATATATTCCCGAAAAACTAAATTGATGACTTGAAGTATATTTACGTGTACTGCCATTGCTTTTTTGTTAATTGTCAATTTGGAACTTAGGTAGAATATGACGTTTAGCATAACAAAGAACAATGAAGGTAACAAAGCTAGAGAATATTTAAAAACGTATGTGTGCATTTACATTGTAGGCACTTGTTTGTGCGTGTGTGTGCAAACCAAAAGTCGGTAGGTGTGGAGAGCCTATTTGTTAGACGTATACTACACTACGCTACGGCAAACATAGCGAATAGTGGAACACGCGCAAGGAAAGGTTCTCAACGTAATATAATAATGAAAAATATTGATAATGTAGGTACATAAAATTAACAATTTGTTTATTTATATATATATATATTTTTTTTATATAAGGAGAAAATACAGATACAGACAGTAATATCAAAACAATATATTTAATATCTGTAGAACTCGCCTGCATCCTAACTATTTCTCACTAATTAATATGATACAGTTAAAAAAACCTTTAAAATAATATTTAGACAGGTTAAGGAATTGTGTTACACAGAAATAATTTGAAAAAGTGCACTATATCTAAGTAAAGTAACAGAAGGTAAATAAACTTTACAAATAATATTTTCAAGAATGTAAAGGGAAAAAATAATGATTTAATTAAAAGTATTGTTATTCAATGAAATAATAAAATAAAAATAAAATAAGGTTTGATTTTGATTGAATAACTCGCACATTCTTCTGATTGGATCCCTGACACCAGCATTTGTGCGCGTCCGGCTAATGTGGAATAGGTCATTAAACCTAGCTGTTATGGGTGGTATTGTAAATAGTAATTACCATAGCATTGATAAGTTAGATTCGGTTAGGTTCAATATTCCTAAACAGAGAGCTTAGAAGACAATAACGAACTCCAGTAAAAAAAGAAGTTATTAATACGACTATATATTATCCTATAGATCAGCAAACGACGATTCTGAATATACAAATTTTATTATTTGTAATTATACGTAGAATTATAAATCTTTATTTAAAAGTGTATTAATAATCATATCATCAAAACACCTTGTTATGTTGATACCATTGCATTTGGAACATCTGACGTCACGTGTGTATTCTGATTTTAGATTAGTATGGACATTTTTATTTGTAGATTTTATTTTGTATTTTAAATGTGCATTTTATTAGTATTGGCGAAATTTAATCCTAATAATTTATTATATTAATTAAAGGATTCATGAGCAAACCAATTCAATTCGAATATTATGATAATGTTATTGCTCAATACTATTATTATTTTTTGAGTTAAAGTTTCTAGAATGGTACATAATGATATTACTTGTGTTTAGTTATGGTTTACTATGAATAGAATATAAAATTATGTACGGTTGACATTCTAACCTCAAAACCGACCGGCCATAGATTTGGAGCGTTTTGGCGGACTTGAAAATAGAAACTTTGAATATTATTTTGACTGCGAAAACAAACTTTAGAAAAAAAAACAAAATATAATGGTATTTAAGTTTAAACGTCACTATTGATAATAAAAAAAATTGGATTGGAGTTCCTTATTCGAAACAATTCTCATAAGGCTCAACAATTTAGTAAAATGATCCATTATCTTAACTACGAGTAGAAAAATTATTTCTGTGATATTTCAACCAGTAAAAACTCTCGAGTCATAATATTTACTCAGTAATTTATCAGTGGAAAGACTCCGTACAGTTTTCCATGTTTTTCAATTGTTCAGCAAGAAAAAGTATTGTGATATTTTTTTTCATTAGAAAAAGTTATACATTTCAATAAGTAATTCCAATAAAAAAATAATCCTAGACTTGTAGAAAAAGTATGTCGAAAGGTCCCGATGCTGACCGTTACCTTTTTATTTTCTGTTTCATATTTCATTTGTTAATATTATATTCAATGATAAAGAAGTAGTAAAATCTGTTTAGTAGAAAATCGTAAAATGCCTTGGAGTAACACTTTCTTCAAATAAAAATCAGAGTATCCTTGCAGTAACAAAATACTAAGAGAGTATCTTTAAGGTGCCGATGCCTGAGACTGGGCTAGACAAAATGTGAAGAATAGATATAATGCGACCAACTTTTGTAGTGCCTATAATGTAGGACTAATATTGACAATTTCATGAATCAATGGCCGCGACAATAAACAATACCTCTACGGAAAATTAAACCACCGACACTGTCCAGGGGTAGGTATCATTGATCTGCGAATCATTAGATCTAAATAAATTTTCTTAACTGCTTTTCAACAAAGGAAAAGTCAAAACAAATTTAAGCCTCCGAAGTGCCAATTTTTTGTTGGATTTTTTCGTCTTATTTTAGATTTCTTTTGCTTTTGTGATCCTGGGCCTTGGTATATATTGTAGGAGGGAGGAAACATAGACGCCGACAAATCATTCCACAGCCGAGCTGTAGAACACAAGAACGCGTCGTAGAAACACTATTTTAAATATGATCCAATGCCATACTCACACAAATATAAAACTTAACTATTATACACGACAACACTACAAACTACACATATCAAAAATACACTCTACAAACTACGGACTGAAATCATTGGAATACATTGCTTACACCAGGTATAACAAGTTGCCTGAGGAATTGAGACATGTGTGCGCTTCGGATAAATCTCGGAATGATGTTCGGTTTTTTAAATGCTATTTGGAAAAGCATTTATCATAGATGTCAACTCTGTTCTGATAGCCGTCCTTAAGCTTTTCAGATTCTGATGTAGGTATATTTCTCTGTTGTAAAAACCTTGTTATGTATTTTTATTGTATCTGTATGTTTTTGCGCCTGTAAATTTATTTATGTTATTTTACCATTGTTTAAATATTCATATACTCATATATTTGTTTCTTATATTTTAATGTACATATTAGCCTTGAAAACTTTGTTAAAATTAATATTTTGTAGCAAAAATTAACTGTCCCAAAATGAGTTGAATTGATAACTCACGGGAATGTAACACTGTTGTAGGTCTTTAAAAAAAGTAATTCCTTCTCATGTGGTGAATGTCAACCGTGTACGAATGTTAAGCACGCCTTTGGCGTGTTTCCCGATTGTGCATCGATGTCAAAGGGATCAATGACGATAGTTCCTCAGTGCATCTTCTATTAAAATATCGGTATAACAAGAACGTTTTAACATTTTGTACCGATCTTTGATTTTTTCTAAACACTGAGTCGCGGAGTACAAAACGAGCAATTCTAACTAAATATATTTGTCGAAGAAAGCAAAAAACATGGGGTGTAACGTTACGTATCAAATGAAAAACAAGACTTGTAATACTGATATTTGGTTTACATTGAAAATGTTATTGTTGTCAACTGTAATAAAAAAAAAATCACCAACTTTAATTAACGCGAAACCATGCATTATAATATTAATTACTGCTTGTACCTATATTCTTTTCTTTCGTTGTACAGTACATTTTTGGGATTCTGGCTTTTCTTAAGACACTTCTTCTATTATATAAAGAAGAATGTCCCGGGCGGGCGGTGTGTGTTGGATTTGTATACAAATCTTCAGTTTTATTCCTAGCTTGATAAAATTTTGTACACTTGTCTTACACAACAAGGGGAAGGTCACTGTCTACACGAGATTTCTAAAAACTATCCGCATCCCCCTTTCCCACCGTTAAAGCCAAATTTTGGTACTTCACACTTGACGTTCAAAACAAGAGGAAAATTACTGGGTAGGGGTAGGTAGTAGTAGGAGTAGGGATAGGAGTAGGTAAAGGAGTGGGGGTACGGTTAGGGATTATAAAACTTTACATAAAACTACTTAGCCGGGTACTTCAGCTATTAATTGATAAAATAGTTTACCTTCATAAAACGTGAGTTTTAGTTTAATATGAAATATATTTGACACTTGGCTGGAAAAGCTGCACATTATGAAAATAACACCTTATTTTAATATTTGAATTGGTTGGTGACCAGTGCAGCGGGAGTGCAGACGGCAGTTTAGTTTTATTGTTTCTCGGGCGTGTATTGGGCCTCTTATCACGTGGGAACTACAAATATCACCAGGCATTCCTCGTCACTTGTACCATATACCACATATCGCATACACCTCTCCTCACCATACACACTTCTTGTTTGATATTCGGAAATGTTAGAGATAATGTATGGATTATTAAATATATTATTACTTTTATTATGTACAATAGTTTTACATTAAGTCAATGGTGAAGATAATCTTTGTCTTCATCAAGATATAACACATGTTTTAGTGATTTTTAAAGTGTCCTTGAACATGGAAAAATAATACGTTTCACTGGCTTGCTGGAATTGGTGGAATATTTGATTATATTATATATTTATTATAAACACACAAAAAAACATTCGCACTTAACTAAATTACGTGACATATTTTACCCAAAATTACTTATCAAATATTTAACATAAATTATAAATATCAATTTAGTAATATTTCACTTTTAAGGCGATACAAGGCGAAGTAATATAAAATCGTGTGTTTTTGGTTTGAAAATTTGATCGCATAAATAAATATATTATAGATTTATTTATTTACATTGGGTTTTTTATCAGACTTGAGTGAGAACAATCCAGTTACAAAAACTCAGTTAATATACACAAATTGCACAAAATATAAAATTACAAAAACGCACTCAATGATACACAATACAATAGGAACAAGAGACACAAAGAGAGACACAAGTGATACTTAATATAATTAGCCCAATCATTGTTACATATTTTTAATTAATAGCAGGATATTTATTCTGAAATATCTACATTAGCACACTCTATCTTATTATATAGTCGACACATTTGAGGCAGGGGAGTAAAGTGGCAATATTATTTCTGAAAGTATTCAGGTGGAACGTGCTATGGCCTCTTAAACAATAGGAATTAGGTACTTTTATTTAAATCCTCTTAAGATATAATGTAGTATAGAAATGACCGTGAATTATTTTGAATCAATCATATTAAATGCTTTAATTAAAGACTGCGAGTAGAACGCATTTTAGCCCTTGACTTGACAGTGCATTTTTTGGTGAGTTTTTTTTATAAGCAAAGATAAAAATAATGTATCAGGCCTATAAAAATGCTTTAAGTGTAAAATATCCTACTAATGAACCCTTTTTAGAATTTGGTTTCATTGTGTAATATGGAAAATGAAATCCTCTTGAGCATAGGTTCTCAACCATATTTTGCCCACCCCCTACTTTGAGAATATTTTTTCTATAGCCCCCCCAAGATTGATTTGACATTATTTATGAAATAACATGACAAATTTAATTATATAATATATAATACGCTTCTGCTCTGGAGAAGGTTTGGTATAAAAGGAAGGATAAGGTTACACGTGCATGGGTACATCAAGGTACATTGTCATCTCATAAAAATAATCCTAAACTTTCATTCAATTAAAATTCCATGCTCTTTTCAATTTTTAATTTTGTCGTTAATACTTTTATCGCACACACCTTCATATACCCCTTGGAATAAAAAGGTTCCATCTGACACATCAATGTCATGCGTTAATGTCCTCTAGAGAAAGAAACTTTAAGGCTCATTATCGCATAACATTGTCGTGTCAGATGGAACCTTGTTATTCCAAGGGGTCGATATGTACGAGATATATTTTTACAGCAATATGGATTTTCAATGTAGAATATTAGTTCGCTCATTTTACCTACAGAATGAATATATACTTTAATCTGTATTTCCTTCTAGTTCAAAGTTGTTTATGGCACCTCTTTATCAAGTTGAGTGCAAATGTGGGTACCAGTACGAATTCATAAACAAGTTGATTGCATGAAACATTTCTCTGACGAGTAACACTTTATGTAATTTATGAGTTGAAGAATTGTTAATTGTTTTACTTGTTGTAAAACACAGCGGATTTTTTTAAAATTTTAAAGCCAGAATCCGGTGTTTTTTAAAACACAAAGGTTTTTAAAAGATTTTTTTTTTCATGCATCTTATTCTTCCCTTCCTGCGCCAAATTACAAATAACTTTCTAAATGTAACGATTTGATAAAAAACGACCACTCTATCTAAAACGTGGGTGCTATCATGAGGATCGTGGGTGCTATCATGAGGATCGTGGGTGCTATCATGAGGATTGAAAGGGAAAATTCTCCAGAGTGGAAGATACTCTCAGTATAGTCCTGGTGAAAGACCACCATTCAGAATTGAAACGTTTCTTGCAATAGCTTTTAGCCGTGTTTGGTGACCAGATCTGAATAGCCAGGTATTTCCCCACCTCCCTCTTCCCCACCCCAATACCTTCAGCCTCACAACATTCCCTAATTGGGAATGCCATAGTCTCACTGGCTCCAGACGGTTGGGAACATTTGGGGCTCTTGTGCGGTATTCATATAATTTTTTTTTTTTAAATCAGACACACTTCATACTGCAGACTACAGGAAGAACTGTAAATCCCAACATTAACTTTAGTTTCGATACTATGAAGTGCGATGTGTTCCTCTCCCAAACGCAACTTACCGTAAAAAAAATTCTAAATCGTAAGTTTCGTTAAAAAACTATCATCAAGGGCGCTTTTCGAGTAAAATTTCCACCAATTTCCCATGGATTATCAATTGGGAAATATTGTAACTGTCACTCCTTGCAATTTGACCAAGAGGTTGGAGTTTTCTTCATTTTCTTCATTTAGTCAAATTTTGAAAGCTTTGACGAATCAATGAAGAACGTCCACATTATCCTATCTGTCCAGGCTTTTAAAAGAATTTGTTTATAGATATTAGTGTGATGCCTACGTATATGTTATGTTACCTATGTAACTCTAATAATATAAGCAGTTCACGAAAAAACAATATTGACACCAAACAATACGTGCTTCATCAAACAGTCTAATCAAACAAGGTGTTACTCTCCTATCATGGACGATGAAACAAAGCATTGAGCTTCTGTTGTCAATATTTGAACATTTTTCATGCATCGTAACACAAATAACACAATCCTCTTCATTACGATTGAAACTCTTATTTACATAAATAAACAAAGGTATAAAATTTGTAGGTATCATAACAATACCATAACTTTCAAAGAACCATAAGATCAAAATTGTAAGACCATCGGCATTTCAGAGCTTTCATTTAGAAACCGTGTTTTTTTAACATTTTACTAATTCATTTACAGTACATGATTTCTTATTTTAATATTCTGAACATTGGGGAAGGTAGGTGTTTAAAAAAGTTTTATGGTTATTTAAACAGTATTTAAACATATCTACTGTTTTAGAACTTTCAATCAATAGCACCACACCAGCTCTGTTAGAACATTTGTTTTGCCGTGTGGTTTCTTGAAAAAGTCGCGGCGGCAACTACATCACGTATAAGCTATAACATTCTAAGAGGAAAGGGAATCGCTAAAGTTATATATATAGGACGACTTCCAAAAAATTATTTAACCTTTCCCTCGTAGAAAGAACTCAGAAAAAATGTTAGAGCAAATCAACCTACCTCTCATAAATCTCATTAACATTCTTTACAACCTAACCTCTATTTATACACCTAAACTATATCCTAAAATCTAACATCTATCTCTTTATGTTAAATTTTCTTCAACTATTATTTTCTTTCTCCATTTCTATTATTGTTTACATATTAGTATTAAACTTACTCTATTATTTTATAAATATTTTGTTAACTTTTAAAAACATGTATTTCATGACTGTATTATTTAACCTTATTATATAATTTATGTATCCAACTCTTTCTCGACACAGGAATTTCCCAGTGAATCAATCCCTTATGTGTTATATTTTATAAAGATTACAAAAAATAATATATATATACATATATAATCACCTCTTCCCGTAGTATGTTGATCTAGTAAGATTTTAGTGACCTTTGTTGATCTACACATATATATATATTAAAACTAAGTTAGCTACTTGTTACAAGATTTGCATAACGTTTGGTTTCTAGGCCAATTCTATGCGTTGCCTCAAGTAAGTCCATGTGGTGCATGAACCTCAGATTAGTTCCACGAGTCCACATGTACCTGAGGATATTTTCTTGATTTGTTCTTGCATATTTAGTTTGATGTTTGATGATGTGTTTGATGTTAGAGTACTCCATCTTACTTCTTACAGTGCTATTGAACATGCCTATCCATGCATCTGGGTCATAAAACTGACAGCAGGTGTTGTGCTGTGCTTAATCATAAAATGTAGATTATTTGTACTACAGTTAGGTATTTAAATACGTTAAGTAACAAAAGATTTTTGATCACTTTTTGTGCCCTTACTGTAGACTATTTTATAGAGTTAATATTTTTATTGATTATAATTTCTTCAAAAGATTGGTATTCACTTAGTGGCGTCATTGTTATTAAATAAATTAAAAAAATTATTTTGTTTTCACCACTTTATTAATGTACACAGATAACTACATGTTTCTAAAGCGATGCTTTCTTCATCAGGATTATATAGAATACTAAAAAATAATAATGTCAAGGATAGACAAATGATAAAAATAGAAGACAAATTGTTTTCTATTATAATTGTGACAAATGATAAACATAGTTTTTTTTTTATTATTTGTCTATTCTTGTCATTATTTCTTAGCATACTGTGAATCCTGATGAGGGAAGCTTCACAATATTACGCGGAATATTTCTTTAACAACCACAATATTTATAATATTGCTATTTTGTTATTTCCTTCGGAATAATATGTTGATATCGTAATGCTAACTCGTTACCGAATAGAGTCAGAGGTCCTACTTCTATGCCACGATGGTCGTATCTATTCCGTAGTTATTATAATTGTACCCAAAGAAAGAGAGAGAAAGATAATCAATCTATATATTACATACATTAGAGGATTTCAATGTGTTGAATTGATTGATATAAAACTTTACATTGAATCAATCATACATCTACGGCTAGTAAAATGCAATGAGGGGTTGCAAACAAAACCCCCAACATTTGAATACCTTTACTTTACTCTATAAATCTATAAAAACCCAAAGTGTAACACATTTTCCATCGTTTAGGGAGACAAAAGGGGGCTCCGTTTTCAATGGCACCCGCCTTAGGACCGAATAAAAGTATTGAATATCACGAAGGCTCCAGACATATTTACAAATGCATCCCATTATTAAATATCCCAGGACGTGCATGTGCATCGGACAATGCATCCAAAAGCTGTTACATTCGAGCTATTTGTCTATGAATGTATTTTTGTATTTACCTCGGGTGTTTCCGATTCCAAACGAAAGGTGTTTTATAAAAGGCGAAAGGTGCATTATTTGGTTTCTGGAGTGTGCTACTGGGATTAATAAATACTGAATAATGGCGGAGATTCTGAAGGAGGGTGAATGGAAATGTAACAAATTTAAGAGCAAACATCTCTCAAAGTGATTTACGAGCATGTGTGTTTGTTTTCGGCTGAGGTCTGAATTTTGAGGTACCCACAATGCTTTAACATATTCCAGCTATTTGATGTTATCCATGGTGGTTTTAAAAATATATTTATAATAATAATAATAATATAATTCGTCATTCAAATACGGTAGGCGTAAACGTAGATTAACCCCAGGGCGATTTAGAATTACCAGTGAAATTTAGAAATTAAATAAAAAATAAAATCAAACAAAACGCACTTACAATCTAACCAATATAATAAGTAATGGATAAACCCTATTCAACAGTCAACTAATAGATAACTCTACACGATTCTATGCACAAGCAAATGGGTTTAATAAAATTTTATGAAACATCTTACGATTTTTTTTTAAAACAAAAGTATAGTGATTTTGGTAAAATACCAGTAGGTAGGTACATATTAAATTAGTAGCTAAGCACGGGGAAAACTAACTCAAAGAATATTTTTTTCTCAGGTAAGCTCCCTTGAGATAATATTTCCTAAAAAAGAGCATATGGGGTTAGGTATTATTGTTTTTTTTTTCGTCAAAACATCTTTAAGATGACATATGTATATGGATTATGGGAACCTACACAGCAAAAAAAAATAACCATTAACAAAAAAAAATTAAAAACCGTTCCGACTCAGCGGTTCGTGATAATTTAACAATAAAAGCGTGTCACCAATCGCCGCTATTCCTGTGTCAGAAACCCCGATAGCGAAACTCGGAACATGTGGCGGGCGTGCGTTACCTGCTACTTGCTACTGGGTCCTTATCAATTATAGGCGGTAGGTACTAAAATTAAACTAAACCATAAGGGCTCTAAGGCCGTTGTAAGGTACATATTGATTTTCAAAATTTGAAGCACGCACCACGTTGAAGGTACCGGTAGGCTCGGGATCTACATAATTTTCATTCACGGAATAATGATTCAATCAAAGAATACATAATGATGTTATTTGATTTTTAAACGCTGTGCGGATTATAAAATCCCACTCTGTTCTACCGGTATTTTAATGGAAGATGCTCCGAGGAACTAGCGTCATTGATCCCTTCGGCAACGTTGCATAGTCGAGAAACACGCCAAACGCGCGCCCAACATTTGCACATGGTTGACATTCGTCACATGAGAACGGGTCGCTTCTACGACTCGTTCTTGTGTTCAACAGCTCGGCTGTGGAATGATCTGCCGGACTCTGTGTTTCCTCCATCCTATAACATGGGTCTCTTCAAGACCCAAGTTCACTCCTTCCTATCCTCTAAAAGACCCTCCACACAGCATCCCCAAAGATGATATAGGCCTTGAGGGAAATTATTTCCTCCTTGGTCTCCTGTGTGGAGTTACTGTAAAAAAAAAAAAACTCAAATATGCATATAAAATCATCTGGGCCCCGCTTTCAACGTTCTATTAGTAAAAAGCTTTATAGCACTATACATACGGACAATTGCTTAGTATGTGGACTTATTCCGGTTCTTTTTAAGGATAAGGCGTTTTCCTTATCCTTAGGCTTAAAGAATTTTTGCTTAACCGCTTGTCCAGTTCTCTCGGATGACATCCTTTAAAACTATCGATATTTGGGTAGTTTTAACAAAAGAAAACCAGAATATTATCGTTAGTACCTATTGATTTTAAATATTATTTGTTTGTCATTTGTCACATATTAATGCTATTAAATTATCCAAATTAACAAAATCCCGATGTTTGTAAAGTACCTATGCCAAAGCCAGAAATGTCAGATAAAAGCGATTTAAATTCTAAAAATTATAATAAACTACACGTGTTGGGTTATGGACTTATAATTTTTAATAATACTGTGATAATTAAACCAAAAACTCATTTAAAAATGTATAGCCATTGTCATGTAATCAGAATCACCGTTAAGAAAAATGTCTTTATCCCTAAGGATAAGGACGATTTCTTATCCTCAAAAAACCGGAATCAGGCCCTTGGTGTTCATAAGTTTCGCGTCCGTGTGGTGAATTTCCCGCGAAAACTGCTCATTAGGAGTAATTCATTCTTTATAATAATTCAAATAAATATGTATCTATGGTATTGTATCTATGGTAAATTGCATGCTCATCATTTTTGTTTTTAAAAGATCCTTTTGCTATAAAATCATATACTATTTGTTGCTCACAGTGTCGTTTTCATCCCCTGAAGTTTCCATTGAAAACAACAATCACGTAAGTTCGTCCTTTAATTGTGTTTCAACGAGTAAACAAATATTCGGTTTAATAATATAGTAGACATTTTTCAGAAATTAAATTTATGAGGATAAGAAGAACCTATAGGATTTGTGACGGGTTTGTGAACCTTCCTACCTCTACACAGCGTTTGAAATAATAAAAAACAAAATAAAAACAAGAAAAATAATCTGTCTGCTGATGTACCATAATACCTGTGTGAATGAAGCTCTCAAATGAGCATGGTATCATGAAATATGCAGAGCCTTTGCATGAAACTTCTAGGTCTGCTTTTTTCAACTTGCAACATATTTTCCAGCACACGCCTGTTGTCATTTCTTAAGTAAAAAGGTATCGAAAAAATAGAGTTGAAAATGAAGTAGCAGAACTAGTTATATTAGAAATAATCTGAGATAGAAACCATCTATAAATTGATGGTTAAGTAACTCAGAAGCCAACCATTATATAAATAACCATGACATTTGATTAAGCAGGTATATCAACATATGGAAAATGAAATTAATTTCCAGACTCGTGATAGAGATTTATTAAAGCGATAAGAGTTTGAAATGAACATATCTTTATTAATTTGTCCAGGTGTTGTGGGCACTTCGGATAGTTGCCCAGTCAGGCATTTTCCAAATCTAACATTTCCTCCCACACAAAACACTTACGAAATTAACAAATCAAACCCCGCACCGAAAGTTTTTTATTGGTAAATCATCATACTCGTTGTCGTTTGCCAGAAATTATTAATTGACAGCGACATGAAGGTGGGCACAGACGATAAAAGTCATCAAACCTTCGATGGATTCTTTTACATGATGTTTTTATGGCCGTGAGTTGGTGAAATATTATTTCATCAATGCGTTTTTCAACCTTGAAACGAACATGAACAGATAAGTTAAAAAAAAACACACTGAACAAATAATACGGGTGATAAGGAATTAACACATATCGTGTATGTGAACTGTGAATGCATTTTTATGTGTTTTACAAAATATGATTTTAAAATGGGAATTTTTTTTTAATACTTTCCATTTAAATCGACCCTTTATACCAATTTTTTATTATTACCAATTGATTTGCCCCCTGCAACGATACAAGATATTCCTAACCTTATTCACGGGGTCCCTGGGTTCTTCGCTTTACTGCTTAAGAACTGATTTCCACGTGAAAACCTCAGGTAAGGATATGTGTTACATAAGTATACACTCACCTGAAACAAAATGAAAAAAATGTCCATTAATATGAGGAAGTTAAAAAATTTAACAATAAAAATTATTGATACATCGATTTTCAAATCAAGCTTCAAAGCTTCGTCAAAGGGAAACTAATTGGCAAAATATGTATTTATTTAATATACTCGTATACGCCCATTAAAGGCTTTTATGTATTTAATGAAAAAAAATTATAATATAAAAAATACAGTAGGCTCATTGATAGTATAGATCGTATTTACAAAATATTTAAATTGTTTATTCTGTTTCACAAACAAATTCAACGATAACATTGTCTATGTATAATTCTATATAATTTGCAACGAAGGCGAATAGCAAGTGAATTAACATTTCTACAAAACATATCTTAAAGACTTAACTGGCGTACAAAACAATTAAACTGAGCTGTTCATGTTTACAAAAATATTGTCAAAACTCAAAAATCTATAATAGGTATACAAAATACACTCATTATGTTTAAATAGTGGTGTAAAACAAAATGACTACGAGTATATTTAATTTTAATAAACGAATTAAAAATTACTTTGTAATCACCACATTATTCATATATACAGATCGACATGTTTCGAAAGCGAATCTTTCCTCATCAGGAATATATACAATAGAATACTATAAAATAATAATGTCAAGTATAGAGACAAATGATAAAAATAGAACACAATGATGTTCTTACATATCAAGAGTTAAGGAACACCTAAGGTGTTTAAATAATAATAATTATTCTGAATTTGGCAACTATGTTTTGGAAACAAATCATTATTTTGATATAAATAAAGGATAAAAATTTTTACATACAACCGGATTGGAATTAAACAAATTTGAAATTTTAGAAAATAGAAAGAGCGTTAATAATCTATAAAATACAATCAATTATCAAAAAAAAAAATTAAAAACAGCTATCTCTTGAATTTATTTTCATATTAATATTAATAATAAAAGTAATTTATTTTTCAATTTCTAATATAAATTTGTTATTCAATGTTTTATAATTTTTTTTTTATTAACATATTTGATTAATTACTTACCTACTTTATTCAATTTTTGTTTATTTTTATAATTTGTCTATACTTGACATTATTATTTGTGAAAGATGTTGAGATTCGTAAAAAATGCAAGGCTGATGTAAGCGTAGTGAGCAAGATTAAGAAAGGGACGCTTAGATGGTTTGGGCATGTAGAGCGAATGAACGAAGAGAGGAGTGTAAGGAGAATATATGACGCGAATGTGAATGGAAGAAGAAGCCGGGGACGCCCGAGGAAGACATGGCACGATCAAGTGAATCAAATACTCAAGTCGGGCCATGTCAGAAGTCGGAATAACAGAAGAGAATGTATGAGGCGTTGTATGAATGTAAATGAAGCAAGAAGTGTATGCCAAGATCGAGTTGTTTGGCGGTCCGTCCTCTCTGCCTACCCCTGAGGGGAAACGGAGTGATGGTTAGTTAGTTAGTTAGTATTCTGTATATTCCAGATGAGGAAAGCTTCGTTTTCGAAACATGTCGATATGTATATATTAATAAGGTGTTAATTACAAAATGATTTTTAATTCATTAATGAGGCCACAAAGTGAATACCAATGTTTTGATGAAATTATATTTAATTTTATTCATATTGCCACACAGCCAAGTGTATAATTGTACAGTTTGTCTATTGCCAAAAATAAACATCCTTTCAAAATTTGCAAATACCGAAAGCCAGTACAATTAGAGAAAAAAGAACGCTCAAAAACCCCAAATTGCCTTAACATAATGACATATTATGTTTTCACGTCACCCAAATGCTACCAATATCACATTTAAGTGAGCTTGACGATGCGAAATTAATGGACACTGATCACAAAACAAGCCGCCTTTCCTCAGGCCTTAGAGAGAAGCAAATAACCAACATCAAACACCCAATGACAAAAAATCAAACAACCGAATAATGGCATCTTTAAAGTTTAAATAAATTGGATCAGAGAACACAATAGGTGGTGAGGTAAGTGCCATCCAAGAACCATGAGGATTTCTCCAATGTTCGGAAAGGATACTGCTGCGAGGACCGCCGTAATTACGTTGGATATTGGATAAGTAGATATTGTGTAATTTTTAATGTAGGTTGACATAGTTGACATACAGCCGAGGGTATCTTCACGGTCTATTGTCACTTTTGTAAACTTTCGTTGTAGCTCCGCGTTGGTATTATGTACAAAAAGGTATTTCTGTTTTGTTCATCTTCGTGTCAATATTTGCAAGAGTTTTGAAGCAAATTTTGTGTAATGAATTTTGAAAATAAATAGGAAGGTATATGCCTAACTCTTTCTATATATAAAAAAATGAATGTTTGCTGATAGCACAGTTTGTTCATATTAGTGCCGGGAAGGTTTAGAGAGTAGTTTGAATGAAATCAAATATGTAAAACTGTTGCTATAACGTTTTATAATTAGTATGAAAAACATTTAACCCGCTATGTAGTATTGAGGTCACCCCATAGACATACCACTCTGGTTAGCCACAGATTACAAATTCAAAAGAAGAAGGTTTGTTTGTGTAGAATATTTTCAACCTACTTAAGAACTTTATGATTTAGATATATTTTGAAAAAAATAAGCGTTTGGAATGAAATAAAATAATCAAATGAATGTTTCTTTATTTAGAGATAGTTACTTTCGCTGTCAAATCAATTATGGCACCCTAATGACAAGCAATAATTCACAACTTAACTTTATTCCAAATCCCGAGCAAGGCCGGGTACACATCAGCAAGTAATGTCATAAAATATTCTCTTGCTCTTTTGTTATTTGTGGGTACTTTATATTTGATTACTTTTACCCCTAGTTTTTTCTAAATTGTTCATGTAAGTGAATCTGCTGCTCATGAGTATTAATTTGTATATATGTTTATAGTATTTCTGTTATTTTCTAATTATATTAGGTTAGTTTAGTGAGTGTAAAGCGCACTTGGGGTGAACTTTCACAAAACTGCGCTTTAGAAATTAAGTATTATTATTATTATTATTATTACCAAATGCAACGGGCTTTTTCTTAGCTTGTGAGAGAATTTTTTAGTATTGACTAACTAACACATTATAAATTAAAAAGAATTAACAAAACAAACTGCTGCAATGTAAATTATACAATTAATTTTTAAAAAATTAACACAACACACTGTACCACCATCATAACGTATGCTTTTCCTTTCCTAAAATTGTTCAAGAACATAAATAATTATTAAAATAAATACCAGTATTAAAAATATCTTCAATAACATAGTTTTTCCAATATTATGTCCTTTGCGTGCAGAATCGTAGATAGATTTCGCTAATGAACAGTGTTTATCTCAAGTGACCTGCCAGGCAAGTATGGTCCTTTATATTATCTGCTCGTATATACAATTAATAACGTGTATATTTTAACGCGGCATCGCGTTCATGGGTCAAATGCATTGTAAGTACATGTTGGTATTTGGTATTACAGGTCGATGAACCGGTGAATGCAATTTATAGCCATAAGTAGTTCAAAAAATTCAAAAAATCTTTATTGTACAAATTAATGTTTAAAATAGTACAGAGGGTTGAGCTTATAGCTACATCATATTTCTTACAGTTAGCCCACAAAATACAAACATGTATATATCATCTCATATTTTCAGACAATCGTATCCATAAATTGAAGAAATGCACCAGTAAATTGCTTAGCTAGGCCAGACGGTTAGTGTTTACCTGAAGTCATTAAATAGAAAAAGTTTAAGAATTCACGCATCGGTGCGCAAATGCGTCCACAGCCCGCAACACTGTAAATAACTAAAAGTTTTAAAATAAATAAAAAATATTAATAGCTATTAAAACCTTCTTACGCTTTTTAAGGTCATTTTATAAATATTTTCCAGTCCTAAAATTATAAATATTTCAATGAATACCAACTCTTCTTGTGCCACCAATCTTCTAATAAATGTAACATCAATAGAAACGAAGGATAAAATAGAAAAAGGAAAACTATCGTCTCTATACTTAAATTTTCTAATAAAACTGTGTTCACCTGAAGCGACCTGCCATGTTAGTATGTTTTTCTGTATCTGTTTGTACATAATTAGATAAGGAATATTAAGTAATATTTGTACAGCGCCCTTGAGGTGATTTTGCACAAAAACGGCGCTATGCGAATCATCCAATTATTCGGCAGTCAAAGAGGACTTAGTAACAAATATAAAGAAAACCCATGTAATACAATAAATCCCTTGTAGCCTCTCCCCACCCCTCCTCCCCCATATGTTGTGTGTATAAACCGTAGATTAAGATTAATTTTTACCAGTCTGAAGATGGCTTTAACAAGCTGAAACCGGTTACGGTGAAATAAATAAAAGTGGAAATAAGTTTTATATATGTTTTATAATATCATTATAATGGAATTCCACCATGTATTATCAGTTTCAAAAATAGAAATATTGATAAGATATAGCATTGGAAAAAATATATTTGTACAACGCCCTTGATGTAATTTTTCACAAAAATGGCGCTATAAAAATTTGATTATTATTATTATAATTAAGTATATTTACAGATAGGTATCGTGGGCTATAAAATGGATCAGATTTGCTGGACAAAAATCTGGCAATAAATTTTTTTAAAAACGAAGACGCTGTTTCAGAAAATGTTGATATCATGGAATGGCTTTTAATGAATTATTTTAACTGTATGTAGGTGTGATTTTCTGAAGCAATGAATAGGTTATTCAACTTTTACCAGATTCAGAGATTTGACAAGCTGCTGTTATTATTTATCGTGCATATTTTATCGAACTATTCACATATTAAAATAATACACAAACATTCTCCGCATACACCTATTCAAATAATAAAGGAAGCTTGCGCCCGAGATTTGGGAGGCTGACAAAAAATTTCAAACAAATCATTTGCGAAAAAAATGGTCCACTTCCTTGCACCTTGCCTTGCATTCTGCTTCAAATGGGAAACGAAACCCAAATCTACCGCAAGTCCAAAATATTACGAATAAGAAAATAATATTTAAACTAACGCGTCATAAGGGTTGGATTGGTGTGTAGTTAATTTTGAATGCATTGCTTGGAGGTTGGTTCAAGTGGACGACGTATGGGCGGTTTTTATAAGGGGATGCAGAATGGCACATTTTTTTGTTTGGGGTTGAAAAAAAACGGGATATGCTAAGTGAAAAGGTGAACTCGTGTTCGAAGGGAAGTAGAATTGGTCGTGTGCCTTGGTCTCAGTAATTATGTCATCTGAAACCATTTTGTATTGAAATATAGGGCCCTAAAATTCGGTCGCATACAAAAAGGGATGATCAACATAGAGAATGGTCACAATATTTTGTGCCCCTTTTTGATTAGTGTTGATTTAACTAAAGGGTTTTTTTGTAGTTTTTGATCCATCATCATAACGGGTGGCATATGAAACGTGGACTCGTGCTTTCTTAGACAGGATCTTGAAAGGACAAAAAATTATGCATTCTTCACCTACAGCTGGCACTTGGGGTGATATTTGATACCCACTCGAGATTTTTGTATAATTTTCTGCATTTAATTATAGCAATATGAATTTTCGGTCAATTCAAAAATATCGTCCAAGAAAACGATAAAAAAAAACAATTTAAAAATGAAATTTGTTTAAATTTTATACGTTTTAATTTAATAAAACCAATCTTCCAACAGCAGCACGGGTAGGTATGTGGGGTTGAGCGTGACACACCTCTGCCTGGGCGTATTGCCTTATCTACATTCATATATCGTCCTAACCATGTATGATCGAGTGAAAAATGTTGAGATTCGTAAAGAATGCAAGGCTGATGTAAGCGTAGTGAGCAAGATTAAGAAAGGGACGCTTAGATGGTTTGGGCATGTAGAGCGAATGAACGAAGAAAGGAGTGTAAGGAGAATATATGACGCGAATGTAATGGAAGAAGAGGCCGGGGACGCCCGAGGAAGACATGGCACGATCAAGTGAATCAAATACTCGAGTCGGGCCATGTCAGAAGTCGGAATAACAGAAGAGAATGTATGAGGCGTTGTATGAATGTGAATGAAGCAAGAAGTGTATGCCAAGATCGAGTTGTTTGGCGGTCCGTCCTCTCTGCCTACCCCTGCGGGGAAACGGCGTGATGGTTAGTTAGTTAGTTAGTTAGTTAGTTATATCGTCCCATAAATAGAAATTCTTTCGAACACTCCTTGGTTGCATGTATATCTCCTTGATATCTGCAGATATTTTTTATAATGACTCAAGTGTTATTATACTAAGAGTCTATTCTCACTGTAACAAAACTGTACTACTGTTTTGTATTTCTCAATTTGTGTGATACTTGTTGATATTTTCATAATTGTAATTTGAGTCTGTTATCTGTAAAACAAAACTGTTCTACTGTTTTCAAATTATTAAAAAAAAAAATTTAACTTGTGTTCATTGATCACAACATGCATGTTCTTATATTGTTCTATTAATGAGCGAATATTTGTATTTAATCATTGTAGAAAATAATATTAACATAACCTAAATGAAACATAAAAAAGGAAAAAACGACAGAAAATAAAGAGATTTCATTCGCATCTGGGACCCAGGACATCTGCCTGCCTAACCAACTTAGCTAATGAGATCAATTTAATTCATGTCATCTTCATCGATATCATATCTCAAATTCAAGATTTGTCAATATTATTCTCCATTTTTAATCCTATATTATTGGCAGCTATCTTTATCATGATCACAAAGTTCCTAAGAAACACAATTGCAAACTAGACAGTGTCATGCGACTGAAATCTTTTTATATTCTGTCGGTTTTTCCGTTTTCAGGTTTCATTTGGGTTATGTTAATATTATTTTCTACAATGATTAAATATTAAAATGAGGTTTTAAAATCTCAATAAAAATAATTAATTCTCAAAAATTTAATATTTGTATCTTTATTTTGATTTATTGTTGTATTATATAATATTATTGACAAGCTACTTGCAGTAGCTTAGCGGGTACAAAATACCATTGTATTAAAATAATATTATACAGTGAAAAATAAAATAAAAATAAAAAAGTGTATGATTCCATTTATCACAGCATTTTGCAAAACTAATCGACACCGTAAACCGAGGTATTACTGTATAATATATCTGACCTACATACCTCTTCACAAACACACTGTAATATTGTATAGAATTATGGGTACTCATGCTTCCACTTGCAAAAAAAATCTAATTGTTCACCGTCAATCCTTTTTATGTGCAACGAAAGGTGTTCTTCCATATCGTGATTAGGTTTCCATATTTTTTGCAACTTTGCAAAAGCACATGTTCTTTGAGAAAGTGCATTCACTGAGTTCCGCCTTTTCTGAAACAAAACGTTATTTGAAAGTTTTCTCAAACGATTTATATTATAAGTAGAAAAGTAAGATTACTTTAATTAAATATAACTTAAACAATATACTTTACTGTTTAACAAACGATTTATATTTTAAGTACAAAAGTAAGATTACTTTAATTAAATATAACTTAAACAATATACTTTATTGTTTAGCAAACGATTTTTATATTTTAAGTACAAAAGTAAGATTACTTTAATTAAATATAACTTAGACAATATACTTTATTGTGTAGCAAACGATTTATATTAAGTACAAAAGTAAGATTACTTTAATTAAATATAACTTAAACAATATACTTTATTGTGTAGCAAACGATTTATATTAAGTACAAAAGTAAGATTACTTTAATTAAATATAACTTAAACAATATACTTTATTGTTTAGCAAACGATTTTTATATTTTAAGTACAAAAGTAAGATTACTTTAATTAAATATAACTTAAACAATATACTTTATTGTTTTTATATTAAGCAAACTTAAACAATATACTTTATTGTGTAGCAAAGGATTTTTATATTTTAAGTACAAAAGTAAGATTACTTTAATTAAACTTAATATGCTTTAATTAAGTATATAACTTAAACAATATACTTTATTGTTTAGTAGCAAACGTTTATTTATATTTTAAGTACAATTAAGTAAGATTTACTTTAATTAAACAATATGCTGTATTGTTTAACAAATGATTTCACTAATGTTTACTATAATTTAATTATAAAAGTTTTTTTTTAATATTATTATTACATTTTTTAATTATTATTATTATTACTATTTTATTTTTTACTTGGTATTAGTTAGTGACAGTAAAAAAACAGTTTTTATGGAAATAATATTTTTTTAATATTTGTAGATAAATATGTATATAAATTTACATCTATATTCCTTTTTATTTATTTATTTACGCCCATTACAGGTTTTTACATGAACATTTATAAATATTATATTTTTACATGAACATATTTAAATATAATATTGAAAAGGTACATATAAAAAGAAACATCATTTGAGATTCGTAAAGAATGCAAGGCTGATGTAAGCGTAATGAGCAAGATTAAGAAAGGGACGCTTAGGTGGTTCGGGCATGTAGAGCGAATGAACGAAGTAAGGAGTGAGTGTAAGAAGAATATATTACGCGAGTGTAAATGGAAGGAGAAGCCGGGGACGTCCGAGGAAGACATGACACGATCAAGGGAATCAAATACTTGAATCGGGCCATGTCAGAAGTCGGAATAACAGAAGAGAATGAATGAGACGTTGTATGAATGTGAATGAAGCAAGAAGTGTATGCTACGATCGAGTTGTTTGGCTGTCCGTCTGCCTACCCCTGCGGCGAAACGGCGTTATGATTGGTTAGTTAGTTAGTTAGTTCTATTAATCTGTAACCTAATTTTTATGTATGTCACGTCTTACGGGTATCTCTCGACGATTTAAAATGACTTTTTTTTTATTTTCACTCCCCTATCAAATACTCAAACCCGATTAAATCAGGTACCTTTTAATGCGTAATTGAAACGCCACAAAGGGGGAGAAAGGGGTTGCCAAACACGGAGCACTAAACACCGGAACAGCCTACTGTTGATTGTCATTGAATTAATTGTGGATTTAATTTGGCCTTTAAAATATAATTTGAAGAACACTCGAAGGGACAAAGGCACAGCTGCGGGCCGCTCATTCCGCGATTATTGATTCACAGAATAAAACATGACCGTTATACAAAACTCAAAATAAGATGAAAGAATCTAAAGATGTGTTGTATTGGTCGTATCTGAGATTTTATTTGTTGACTTGACATTACACGCTTGAGATAAAAATATTTTCAGCAATCGTTGATATTTTTTTTTTATGAACACATAATATTATTACATTTTAATACCAGTTTAAGGAGCACCTAAGATGTTCAAGTAATAATAATTATTCTGATTTTGTCAACCATACTTTGGAAACGAATCATTCTTTTGACATAAATGAAGGTTTAAAAATGTTACGAAACGTACGAATACAAATGGTTTACAATTAGATAAATTTGAAATTTTAGAAATTAAAAAAAAGTGTTAATAATAGTCAATTAAATATTATTAAAAATCTTATTTTTTTTTAAAATAGTTATATTTTAAATTTATTTACACATTAATAACTATATTCATAATATTATTCGATAGCTATTATAATTTAATTTGTCATGCCCTACTATTTTCTTGATTTTATTTATATTAATAACAAAAAAAAAAATAATAATTTCTAATGTAATTTTTTAAAATTAATATTTCATAATAATTTATTTCTTATTTTTTCAATAATTATTAAATTACTTACCTACTATCACTTATTGGTAATTTTTGTTTTTGTTTTTAATTTATTCTATTTGCTTATTATTTGTCTAAACGTTTCATTATTTTTAGTGTATTGTTTATCCTCCTTTGCTTCTGCAACATGTAGATATTTATATATGTATTAAAAACAGTGGTTTAAACAAAGTAATTCTTATTAATAAATCAATTAAAAATTACTTTGTAAACACAACTTATTTTTAATATATACATATCTAGACGCCCCCGTGGCTACCGGCTGCGTTTTATAGTTGCTCCTGATTTATCTAGCAAATATTGGGAAGTTATTAATTTTCCCGGTGTAAAAATAGCATAAAATAACCGCAATAATTTTTAGGTTACATTTATAAAAATTACATAATTTTAGTGCTGTCGTTTCGAGCTTAAATCAAGGTTTATAACAAAAACCCAAATATTTCAAATATTTTGAGTTGAAATCTGCTTCGTTCTTCCGAATTAACGCATCGGCATCGGTCACATCTGGCGGTCGGTCGTCACCACATGTACTAGTGAAGTGCCAACAGTTAATAGAAACGGCGATTCGGGCCACGGTGGTTGTAAAAAATATTTTATACAACCGGGAAGTGGGCTGCTGGGACCCCAACAAGGACACCGCCGGCTGGGGCGAGAACGAGCCTTTACCTCCGTCATTGAGATAGTGGCCAAGTTCCTCAACAAGCACGGCTTTGACCTGATCTGCCGGGTGTATCAGGTGGTAGAGGACGGGTATGAGTTCTTTGCCAAGAAACAACTGGTACTGCGGGGAATTCGATAATGCAGGAGCGATGGTGTCAGTGGACAAGTGAAGTGCTCCTTCCGGATCCTGAAGCCGGCTGACAAGCGCATGGCGTACGTGCAGACCAACACCAAGCGTCCCGTCACCAACAAAGACAGAGAAGATTGGAAGAAAGGATCAGTACCTCCGGCCCACGTCCTCACCCGCCGCCCAACTTTACATAACTCCTATGATTTGTATTAGCGTCTTGCAATATATCGTAAGAAATAAATACAGTTAGCTTCTTTTTTTTTTTTTCAATTAGACATGTATGAAAACTTAGACCAAGTCGTATTTAATTTTGATAATCTAACTGCATCTCTTTATATGGTCTATAAATAATGTGTAATGATAGTGTCAAAAAAAAATGTCATAGATTTAATATAGGAATAATGTAAGAATAGGAAGTAAGATTTGTACAGCGCCCTTGAGGTGATTTTTCACAAAAACCGCGCTATAAAAATCATCCGATTATTATTATTATTATATCAACATGTTTCGAAAGCGAAGGACTCATCAGGACATACAGAATACGAAAAAATAATAATGGCGAGTATGGACAAATGATAAACATAGAACACAATGATGTGAGAATAGACAAATTATAAACATAAATAAACAGTGATTATTGTATGTAACCAATTAATCAAAAAAGTTAATAAAAAAATATTTACAGAGTAATTTTTAATTAATTTATTAATAATGACGCCACAAACTGATTACTAGTCTTTTGAAGAAATTATAATTCTTACTAATTTATTACATATAAGATTTTTTTAATGGGTTGAACGGGTGTTAACGATATTTTTCGATATATAATAATAATAATAGTTGGATGACTTGTATAGCGCCGTTTTTGTGAAAAATCACCTCAAGGGCGTGATTGCATATGATTGTAGATAGTTTGATTTGATTATACTTGTCATAATACAATCACTGGGTAAAGCTTAAAAGCCAAAGTAGTCAATATACATAAAACTAATATACGTGTCTTCAGTCTGCACTAAGCGCCTATTTTAAAAAAAGTGTAATGTAAATTTATCAATATCTCGTATTACGAGTATATTAGCTTTTCGTAACAATTTTTCTATAAGGTAATTTGAAATTTTTATATAATTTTTTTTATTGACGAACCATTGTTCAATTACAAAAATGTATGACATGAAATTAAATAAACAAGATCTACATAAAAGAACAGCACGTACATAATAAATGAATAAAACAACGAAAAAAAAGAACAAAAATATACATTTGAACATTCAACTCCATGATTTTAGATATTCTAAATGATAATCTTTGAAGTTTAATTTCGTAAAGCTTGACAAAAATCATTTAGACTGGTACCAAAAATTTCAAGGCTCTGGCTTGAGTTAACAAGTCTCGACATTCTATACAGTGGGGAATGGTGCCCATAATAAGTAAAGTGTTGATTGAGGAAAAGCAATTCTTTGTTTCTGAGTCTACGGCAAAGCATATTGAACCGAATGAGTTGCAACAAATCCAAATGAGATCTAAGTCTTTCTTTCCTGTGATTTTTTAATGAAGAAATATTTATAATATTTATGGTTTGTTCAATTTCATCATAGGCTCACTTTGGCAGTAATTATTGAATTAATGAAATTGACCAAGCCAAAATATTCATTGAAGGCTCAATCATTGAATCATTTATGATCTTTGAAGCTCAGTTAACTTGTGTAGGTAGTTTAAAATATGAGTATTTTAATCGTTATGCAGTAGTACTAGTGGAGTCCTCCCAAGTTCTCCAAATTTATTTAACTCGCTTCTCATGTTCAAACATGTACAATCCTGTATTTTTTCATCCGGGAGAAGGTAGATCTCCGCTTCCGGAGTAGGTAAATCTAAAGCCGGGATCCGAACCCGGGACTGTTTGTCCGACGGATGTAATCCAAACCAACCAACCCACTAAACCATCGGAAGCTGAAAAAATGATTAAGTACCTCCCCTTTCCAAGATGGGGGGGAGATCGGGGTGAATCAAATTAAAAAAACTTATAAAATAACCATTCTTGAACACCAATAAAAAGTTGGAGCAAAGTAACTCCAGCGTGACATTCATAAGGATATTTCCTATAATACTGGGTTTGAATTTTAAATACTTAACATTGCGCCTCTCGGTAATATAATAACACAAGTCATTTTAATTGTAACAAAGTATTTTATGAGTAATATAAACAAAATAATTCGCAACCTGCTACAATTCCTAAAACATTTCCTCTCCGTAATTTAAACTCACATTTAATAACCGCCCGGCCTTTGGGTTATTATTCAAAAAGTAGGTAAAACGAATATCGAGTTTTATGTAGAGTATATAGAGTACCACTGACTAGTGACGTAATTTGTATGGGAGAGACGAAAAAATTCGGCCGACCTCCAAATACTAAACGAGGTGACACAGGAACAAACTTGACGTATACGAATGTTTTGTGGGTTTCGGATATAGTTTTTTTTTTACCTTAACGTACGGGATACGGCTTGTTGCGTTCGTGCGATAATATAGCGGCCGTATCACGTACGTTCGTATGGGTAGAGCGATTAAAAACCATATAAAAAAAACTACGAGATATGCCAACAGGAACTTACCATGCAACTAAGAAGCGCAATTTGATTGACCTTAAAGAGGGATACACAATTTATATTATTATTATAAATCACTGTTTTTGATATCGAAGCAATTTACCCCACTACAGACCATATCCTACACTTCCCCGGCGGTATAAAAACCACTTCCTCTGGGCACGCGCTGCTCCGCCTCATATAACACAATAATACCTTCATAATACAATATTTGCGCTTCCCCATCACACCTGCTGCCATCTGCAGGGCTTCGGTGGTATATCGGCTACAGGAAGCACAAGGTGGCAAGTCTATTATTCATTTTAGAAATAAATTTCCTTCGTGAACTTTTCGCAAACAGGAAAAAAATATTGATAAGACTGGGGCTGAATTGGGAGGAAGTTAAATAGATAAATGATGTCTGAAACGGATGAAGACGCCAGCGGTAGTGATGAAACTCGTAGATATAAGAAAACTAAATAATAAAAATGTGTATGTTTAAACCCCTTTATGTTTTTTGCTTTGGAATTGTCGAACTCGTATCTGACTTAAAGCTGAATATATTATATTGCATTATTGTTAGATTGAGATCGTCAGGTCACTGGAGGAATTAAAATTTCAACGATTATTAAAGTATGGCTTGATTTATCTATATATTATCCAATTACACAAAATACACAAATCGAAATAAGGTTTTGGTAGATTCCATGATGTTAGACATATTATTAGATATTTTTAAAAGTTTATTTTCGTGAAGCCTGACAAAAATCATTTAGACTGCTACCAAAAATATCAAGGCCCTGGCTTGAGTTAACAAGTCTTGACATTCTGAACGGTGGATGAAAGATTTTTTTAAAATTTTTCCATATATATTAATGATATACCTCAGAACTTTGGGTCAACTATACATCATTTCAATTGAATATCTAAACTGAAAGATAATTATAATAATCAAACTTATCGTCAACTCTTTCAGCTTCCAAGATACCTACTGTAAGCGGCACTATGGAAATTCATAGAGAGACAAGTGCATTCTTTTAGAGTACTTCGCCATAACCTCACGAGAAGCATATGGCACAAGACTAAGCCAATCAAAGAATACTTTTATAAATGACATGAATGCTGGAAGAATAACCCCCCCGATGACGCTCTGTAGAATAGAAACCATCCAACATAAATTCATTTCATTAAAGTAGTGGGGAGGGTAACAATCCACTATCCTCTGGGATATATTTTTTATTATTATTAGGTGTGATACAAGGGCAGCGGATCGCCAAATTATACTCCTGTATTCCGTTTCATTTGGTGGTAAACACGATTAGCATTGACATAAATAACCCCGTGCGAATGAATCCACTGCATTTAGCCTATAAAGGTGTTATATTTCAATTAGTTCTCGTGGTAATTACAAAGTGATACATCAGATGCATCCTGCACGGATTAGTCTCAGCTGAATGCACTTTTAGAGAATCATTTGACACAATTGCAGTGCGTTGTGTGCGCTCGCCGATTGTCTCTCGTCGCCGGGCGTAATAAACCGGAACTGCGTCAAGTGCCCGGAAGTCGGTGCATCGAGCGGAAACTGGATGTTCCAAACTTGAAATTCCGAAAACATGGAAAAAATGCCGGAAGTCGACGCTTCATTTGGTCGCTGGAAACCATTTTAAAACATATTCACGGCGGCACAAATTAATTTGAAGCGTGAATTGTGTCCTCGATGATGTTACAAAATTAGACGGTTGTTCACCTTTACGTGAAATACGTAATATTCACATAATATTAAAATTATTACTCGCCCGAGGTAAAAGGTTAGGTTATAATGACTGAGAAACATAAGACTTCAATTAGTTAGCTTTACGCATGCGTATTACTTCAATTTTGAGACATATACCTACATACACGAGTATTTTATAATAGCACCACTTTTCAGGCAAAGAAAAATAGAAAACTTATTCTATTTTTTATTAGAATGATTGCCACTAAAATGAATAAGAGTTTTAGTCATTTTGATTAGTAACTACTGTAGGTGTCGGTTGACAATTCTTAGAAGCATTGAATAAATTAAATCATGTGATACGTGTATTTTAGTACCTCACAAATGGTTATGATATGTCTAAATGAATGTCTGTGATCAGTGACTGTTTTTTTCCTGAATATGAATCGTCTATTTAAAGCTTATTCCAGGCAAAATAAGAAGTTTCATCCATAATTCCTAATCCAGAGCCGGGCGACATACGAAAAATCAAAAAAGGCTAAAATATGTGAATTTTTTAATTCTATATTAATATATCTCTATTCCAATAATCCATACGTTATTGCTCACAACGTCCGTTCTTCCCAACCCTACAGAGCAACTGTTGAGCCAAAATTTTGCCTCGACACTGTTCAAATGCACAAATACGGCTTTCCTAACAAAATTCTTGATCAAAATTACAATCCATTTAGGATATCGATATTTGTGGGCTAAGTTCCGCTCAACAGGGGACTAATTATAAAAAGTGTCAACAGGGTGAAAAAATTGCAAATGTCATGGTTTGCGATCTATTTAACGTGATTCAAATATTGAACGACAGACTTATTTCCGTTTTAGAATGTCAAAGACATGTTTTTTCATGTTGTAAATAAAACTGAAGAGAACGTAACTTATTTCACTTATTTTAAGCTACGTTTTGTCTTGTTTTTCACGGAGGAGAAACGTCAAATTTCAAATGTTCGAAACGAATAATGTACTTTCGCGGCATTATCAAAAATCAAGCAACACTTTGTTTTCAACATATTCTTAACGCATACATTTCTGATGTGTAATATGTTGGTTTATGTATTAGTTTTTAAAACAAATTATGTGTGTTCACAATAAATACAACATTAACTCATCTCTGTTAATTTGACATTGAAAGTTTTTACTTTTATGTCATTTTGTGCGGTGTATAAAAGTGAGCAGGCACTATTTTACTGTCTATGAAAGTGAGCAGGCACCTTCAAAGACAATTTACGATGTTCAAAGATAAAAAAAAATATTGGAAACAAGAAAACAGAGCGAATGCTCAACAAAACAATTATTGAGAAGTTTTATAAATTCGTACCAAAATAGGCACCCATCACGCTTCACGATATACACCTCCATTTTTAGAAAACAAAAAAGTTCATTTAAAGAAAGGGGAAAACATTTTCTTTTGCGTTACCAAAAGTGTGGAGAAAATATTTGTTACCGTCATGCAGTGGCGTGTAGTTCACAAAGGCTGAAAAACTACGACTACCCAAAAAACCAAGCATTTAAAGGTTTTTTTTTTTTAAATACGACAAATTTATGATCAAGACGTATTTTTTCCTTGAATTTGGTAAGGCACTTGTACGCTGATTTATTAAGTTAACCACAACAATCAGTAGAAGATGATAATAAAATAATCATTTTCGAACATCCCAATGAACCCAAATTTGAAAAACTACACAAAGCCTGCCATTGGTCATAGAGCAATGCACACCACTGCTGTTATGCCCCGTTCACGTTTGGAAAAACAATTTGTGTATTTTTATGGTCAATAAAAGCAACAAAAAGGCATGTCGATAGTGGACATTTCAGCTAAGAATTGACTAGAAAAAGGCACCTGAAGAGTTTTCACTTACAATATATGACAGGAAACTATAAGAATTTTGTAAGGAGGCATTTTAGAATGGCGCCGAAGTTCGTCGTTCCGAATCAGTCGCAATATGTAATCATTTTTCATTAATCGGTACTCATCAATGCAGGTTTACTTGTCGCCATTGGGTTGTAGGCATGATATTCAATCGAGGTATAAAATGTTAGTTCGTGGAACGCCTTCTTAATGCCTAATTCCGAACACTTAAGTACAAGTTGAGGTCCTCTGTAATTTAGGGATTCTCGGAATCGAGCTCGTGCCGATTTGTAGGTAATTTCTGCTCACATGTTGTCATTATAGTCTGCACGTGAGGGACGAGCCGGTGACAAAGTGGCGAGATACAATGCTCAGTGACGTGACGTGCGACAATAGCAATCATCCAATTGGGCACAGATCAACTCGCGGTAACTGAATATCCTCTCATCGCAGCGTCATACGCTTGAGACAAAAGATGAGCGAGGCACTTTGTTCGCTTGCTACGACGAGAAATTTAACATAGATTAAAAAAAATGTTTTACGTGCTTTGGTTCATTTCCATCGTAGCACTTGTTTGACAGCTAGTACATAGTATGATGGGTCTTTAACACCGGTAAGGAAAACATATATTTCTCTTTCAAGATTCACGTACAATATCTTATTTATTTTGTTTTATACCTTTATTTCATTCACGTGAGAGTACCCCAGTGACTTTATACGAGAGTTCTAAAGTTCGAATTCGAGATTTACATAGGTTCACTCTTTCATTTGCTTAAAAATACCCTCTACTCAGATTCTATAAAGATAACATAAAAACTCTCCGATTCTATGAAGATAACTTGAAAATTCTCTCTGATTCTATAAAGATGACTTGAAACTCTTGCTGATTCTATAAAGGTGACTTGAAAACTCTCTCTGATTCTATAAAGATGCCTTGAAAGCTCTCTTCGATTTTATAAAGATGACTTGCAAACACTCCCTCATTCTATAAAGATGACTTGAAAACTCTCTCTGATTTTATGAAGATAACTTGAAAACTCTTTCCGATTCTATAAAGATAACTTGAAAACTCTTTCCGATTCTATAAAGATAACTTGAAAACTCTCTCTGATTCTATAAAGGTGACTTGAAAACTCTCCCTGATTCTATAAAGATGGCTTGAAAGCTCTCTTCGATTTTATAAAGATGACTTGAAAACACTCCCTGATTCTATAAAGATGGCTTGAAAGCTCTCTTCGATTTTATAAAGATGACTTGAAAACACTCCCTGATTCTATAAAGATGACTTGGAAACTTTCTCTGATTCTATGAACATAATTTTTTGGGGCATTGCTCCATTCAAGAACAGAAGAAAGAATACATCCTTACTTAAATACATATTTAATTTAAAAATATAATATAACATCCAAAAGCATTTATAGTCTATGTCGATATTGAGTATAGACATAGACTATAAATGCTAGATTGATTTAATGATCAATGTAAAACAAATTGTATACAAAATTCTTGCTTGTCAATTCTACGTAATAATTATAATAATATTAGAATTGCGTGATGATTAAATAGGGGACAAAATAATAAAAAATGTTTCTCTGACTTGCTATGGGTGATTTTTTTGTTGCTATATATATAATTATGTTTTGAATTTAATTTATTTTATATCTTATGTAATACATGTTATTTTGTTTGGACATCAATTTCCACCTGAATAAGAAGGCCATAAATAAAATTAAAAAAATGACTAGTCAAGAGTGATATGTACTCGTATATATATTTATATATTTTAATTCTTTGTTTTTTATAATTCCGTTATGATTTTAATAATTTCAGAATTTACATTATATCCTATCTTATTATTATAATATGATATCTTCATATATGTGGACATCTTCAATTACCACCTGACTAAGAACTCCTTAATAGAATATTTGTCTTATACTTGGCATGAGCGTTTTTCTGTTTTATATATTGTAACTTGGTTATTTTGAATTTTTTTTATATCTTGCCTTATTGGATAAAGTAGCAAGAAGAAAATACATATTTTGTTACATTTTTGTTATACTACTCAATACATGTACAAAATGAGAAAATGTTAACTGTCGATTTCCTGAAAATGAACAAACAAATAAATACACCATAAATTAACAAATTTGGGTAAAAACACGACAATTATTGTTGAAAATTAATGAATATCAATAAAGAAACCATCTTCTATTGTCATCGCTTCTTTGAAACATTTTCATCTCACGGTGTGACTCATAAAATGGTAGATAATTTCATTTACACCTTTGAGATTCCCTCCACGTACAACGTTTCACATGATTTCGGGGTAATTGAGGAATTAGAACCTTAAAGGACCACCCCCGAGCGCCGAGGTGCTATTTGACAAATATAAAGACATTACTTGTTGAACCTAAAAATTATATACCATCAAACATGATTGTACCGTGTATTGTTCTGTAAATTGTTTTCATCGTAAAATACCCTCAACTTTTGAATAATTGGATCGGCTAGGGTCAATATTCGAAACCTTTCCCATACTGAATTTAGGGAGGTGATTTCTAAAAACTTACCAATGGTACTTTTATGATACGTTTTTAGTCAAAATGTGAAAAGAATTTTTTTTTGTCTTACTTTGTTTTCTTCTTCTTCTGATTCCATCTCAAATCGGAGGATAGAGCTATCATCATGTCTATCTTTAACCTCGAACAGTGGGGGTTCGTGTCCTTTGAAAAAATCCTATGTTGATCTTTTCCATATTACGTATATATGGGTCTCCATAGATCTGAAAGAATTTCATCATACCACTGCACCAGAGATTAGCGACCTAGCAACAAGAACTATCTTGTACAAATTTGGTATTAGTCGCTGCGCATCCAGGTACCTAGTAGATTCCCAAGGTTTGTATGCTCGCACGGTTTGCCGCTGAAGCGCCACTAGTATGTTTTGTATGAACTATTTCTTAGGACAGAAAGTCCCATAGCCGCTGAATTTATAACGCACATAATATGGAATTCATTTCGGACTCACTCTGTTAATTCTCACCTTTACGGATGGGTGGTTTTTTTGACACGGAATTTGAATGGCGCGCTGTTTTAAATGTCCTCAAATTATGATACAAGTTTGTTATATTTTATTCGCTTTTTTATGTGATTTCACTGCATAAATGCACTTTAGAGAAAACCACCACTGCCCCAACAGCCCGAACGAAACAACTCGGTACTGCATTCGTGATCCTTTACAAGTATAAGGAATATTGAAGGCATGAGGTACGGTGTTTTATCCCACTAGCAGGAAAGAAGACATTTTTTTATATTCATTTTATAAGTTTAGTACAGAGTTAACATTTTTCATTTTTTCAACTAACGAACTAGGCACATGGCCGTATTATGGTAGTTGAAGTTTGTTGTATATAATATTGAATCATTTTTCCATATGTACAAGAGAATAGTCTTTATGTATAGCTGTCGAATGTCTAGGATTGCGAATTTATTAAAAAGTGGCTCTGATGGGTGTGATGGGTAACATTTGATTATTTTTACATACCCAAACGAACTGCAAGAGAGACATTAACATTTTATATATCTTTATCCCGTTCCAACTATATTTTGAATTCCCCAATTCAATGCTTACACAGTCTTGGTAACAAATACTTAAATGATATGGATGTATTTGACAATAATCTAAACTTGGCAAATTTCAAATAAACGAATTATTTCTGCCTAGTTTGTAAATTCTTGTTAAATACAACTTTTACATTATTTACTTATTTGTTATTAATGTTAATATTGACCGTAGATATTGCACAATTTTTTTGTTTGTTTTACTGTGCTTTGGTGTAGTTTACAATTTTTTTTTTCTCAACTGTAACTTAACTTTTGTCGTAGCTTTTCAAGTGTAACCTAACTTTTTGCAAATGTAATTTAACTTTTGTGCATGTTTTCTGTTTTTTGTTTTTCTTATTTGATTTTAAAAATGATCTATCTGTATATAAAAGCTCCCTAGGCGTGTAAATAATAAAATGAAAAATAAATGATAAATAAACGAATAAATAAATAAAATAAATTATTCTTAGCAATAGTTTTTGAGTTGTGACAATGGGATAAAGAATTGATGCTGCACAACGTCCCCATCCCACAATACCATATGAAGCTAATGATTGGAAAGTAAACACATCTTATAATAATAATAATAATAATAGTTGGATGACTTGTATAGCGCCGTTTTTGTGAAAAATCACCTCAAGGGCGCTGTACAAATATTTCTTAACTAATTATGTACAGACAGATACAGAAAAACATACTCACCTGGCAGGTCGCTTCAGATGCACACAGTTTTAGAAAAATTTAATTTAATTATAGAGATGATAGTTTTACATGGTTATTTGTTTCTCCTTTTCTATTGATGTTACATTTATTAGATGATTGGTGGCACAAGTAGAGCTGGTATTTATTGAATTATTGGTATTAATTTTTAGGACTGGAAAGTATTCATAAAATGAATTTTAGGACTCGAAAATATCTATAAAATTACTTTACTCGGCGTAAGAAGCTTTTAATAAATATTAACGTTTTTATTTATTTATTTTTTTTATTTTACACTTTGGATGTTTACAGTGTTGCGGGCTGTGGACACATTTGCGCACCGATGCGTGAATTTTTAATTATATTTTTATTTTATTTAATGACTTTAGGTAAGTACTAACCGGCCAGCCTAGCTAAGCAATTTACAGGTGAATTTATGGATACGATTGTCTGAAAAGATGTGTTTTAAGTTTACTTCTGAATTCTGTTGAGTCTTTGATAATTCTTAAGTCATGCGGTAGTTCATTCCAAGCTTTAGGTCCTGACACTCCGAAAGCACGATCACCGAACTTAGTATTAGGTGTGCGCTTTGGTTCCTTCAACCTGCCGATAGCTGATGACGCTGCTGACCTAAGGGTGGACTGTCGTGAGTTGGTATTTTCGGGAATACACAGTTCTGATAAGTAAGCCGGAGCCATTCCGTTAAGTGACTTAAATACCATTCAGCAGAGCTTGAACTGGATTCTTTCAGGACATTTGGGCCAGTGGAGATTTTTGAGATGCTCTGAAATGTGAGAATATTTAGATACGCCAGTGATAAGTCTTGCTGCAGCGTTGAATACTGATTGCAATTTGTTAATTTGGTATTTGGGGAGACTCGCATATATTCCGTTGCAATAATCTAGACGTGATACAATGTACGAATTGACAAGCAGTTTAGTTGCCTCTGTTGGCAGGTTTCTCCGTACTGCCTTTATTTGCCTGAATTGAAAAAACCCTGTACTTACAGTTCTGTTTACTTGACTTTAAAGGGAAAAGTCTGCATCCAGATTGACACCGAGTAATTTAACACACGTCTTGGGAGTAATGTCACTTCCCGAAATATTTATTGGGGAGTTATCAATAATATGCTGACGTCTGCTTGTGGCGGTCCAGAGAAACTCAGTTTTTGACGGATTCAGCTTCAATCTATTTGAGGTCATCCAGCGAGTTATTGCTTCAAGACACTCAGCTATGCGAGTTTTTAGTCTGTCTATTTCTTCTGGTAAGCAGTAGAAATAAACTTGCTGGTCGTCAGCATAGCAGTGGGATTGAAGACCGAACGATTCTATTATTTTAGCTACATCATTTGTGAAAATGATGAAAAGCAGAGGACCCAGAACGGACCCCTGGGGTACTCCAGATGAAAGGGTTGCATATTTTGATTGGTTTTGCCTCATCTTCACTGCTTGTAAACGATTGGATAAATACGATGTCAGCCAATTCTTAACGCCACCGTTTAAACCAAAGGATTCTTCTAAACGTGTGATAAGAAAATCGTGGTCAATCGTATCAAAAGCGGCACTCATGTCTAAGACTGAAAGAAGTGCCAGCTTACCCGACTCTATGGCCAGAGTTATATCCGACAAAACGCGTAGTAATCCAGTTTCCGTTGAGTGGAACCTTCTGTATGCAGATTGATATTTAGTTAACAATTTATTTAAATTTAAGTGACTTATTATTTGTACAGCAGTAATTTTTCTAAGATTTTAGATATAAATGGAAGATTTGAAACGGGTCGATAATTTGAAAGATCTTCAGCGTCCAATTGCGGTTTTTTTAATAATGGAGTTACGACAGCTGCTTTTAGTGATTTTGGAAAATCACCAATGTTAAATGACTTATTAAAGAGTTGAACTAGGAATGGAGCTAATTCGTTGCAACACTTCTTTAGTAAACTTTATAGTTTGTAGATTGAGAATTGATCTGAGAGAGTAGAAAATGTGACATAATTTACGCAGTCTTTTTGTTGTAGAATCGATATGGGCTTCCCAACGCAATTTATCACTTAATGTCGTTAGATATTTTCTAATTAGTGCATGAGCAATTATTGTTGTTAGGTGATGTAGGCATGATAAGGTTCCTTGAATCGAAACGTAGGTACTTTAGTATAGCCTAAGTTTGTAGTTTAGAAATGAAAGCAGTAGCAATAATTACACATTTCCATTGCTCTCAAGCCAGATGTAAAAACTTGATAAAAATGATTATGCTTTGAACACTTCCCCTGTAAATGTGTTAATTGTCTAATTATTCAAAGGTTACAATATAATGAAGGCATACATACATAAAATATAAGGGTTAAGGCCACCATCGAAGTCGTATCAAACGTGTTGTAACAAAAGTCATTGAACAATAGAAGAGGTTGAGGCGCTAAGTGACTAAACACTGTCTAATTTGTAGGGGAATTTTAAAAGTTGAGAGTACCTACCTATGGCTTCTTACACTGTAACCTCCCCAATTTTTGGATCAAGAGACAATGCACAATATGATATACGAGTATAATAGTAATGACTGGATTAATTGTTTTTGTGTTTAATTCGTAGAATTCCAAATAATTTTTTTTTAATAATTTTTTTTTTAAATTTATATAAGTTTTATTAATAATATTTATACATATAATTAATAAATCGTTATTTAAATGGGAAATCAAAATCGTTTCATCCAAACTCACAGTTATGTTGGTACCATTGCATTCGGAATATCCTACGTCATGGGTCTCGGCCGCGCGTTTTGGATTTGTATGGAATTTTTAACTTTGTTTGGTATTTTTGAAATTTTTGCAAAATATAAACTTAATTTGGGTGACTTTAGGCTCAATAATTGTTGTTCAATATTTACAAAAAAAAACTATTATTGATGAAAGAAATAAAAATATTCATTGTCAATACGGATATTATGATAATGTTAATGTTACTAACTAAATAACTAACCTTAACGTCGTTTCCCTGGAGGGGTAAGCAGAGGGGACGGACCGCTAAACAACTCGATCTTGGCATACACTTGCTTCATTCGATGTTGATGATAAAAATATGCTATTATTATTATTTAAGTTAAAGTTTCTAATAAGGTTAATAATTCTTGCGTTTAGTTATGGTTATTATTTTACTTTGTTTATATTTTATTGAAAGTTAAAGCCAGTTTGTGGTTAAAGATTAAACCGTCAGAATAACCATTAATGCACGCATTATTTTAATATATTGAGAAAAAAGAATGTCCAAAGACAGGAAAGTTGTCACAAGGGAGCAGACTCTTGGGTGAAATTTTTCACGCACTAAAAACTGTGGTTAAAGATTAAACCGTCAGAATAACCATTAATGCACGCATTATTTTAATATATTGAGAAAAAAGAATGTCCAAAGACAGGAAAGTTGTCACAAGGGAGCAGACTCTTGGGTGAAATTTTTCACGCACTAATTCTCATCTGACAGACATTCATTCAGACATCTCTATTCCTGATTGCAGTGCTGAGGGTTCAGGTGTCAATGATGTTATCTAATCTCCAATAAAAGCAAAACTTAAAAAAAGATGAAAAAGAAAAATGTGTATTTGTTTTGTTGAATAATTCACAAATTTGGCTAATACAGGTTGACTCTAAAAACAAAATTGTGTGTTGCATACAAAGAAATGTTTGATTTTTAAGGTATTTTATAAAGGTAGACAAATTTCTTTTTCACATACATTCATAAACAATAGTTTGCCTTCTTCCATGGCAGATATTAAAACAAATATTTTTCCTATGAATTCGGCATTCTGCCTGTCATTATAAAAAAGATTCCAGCAAGGTTTCTGTGGGTTTGAAGCAAAACAAACAGTTCTTCCTATATTGCAGTTCCCTTTCTTGCCAATACTATCTCCATTCATTCATCATCAAGTATTTGTATCCTAGCATCCTTGAAGGTTTCCTAATCCGGTTTCCCTCGATCCTCACACGTTTTCACACGGCTATTGACCATCATAAAGGTGCTTTTATGGACCCGACGTAATAAAGGTGTCCTTTGAGACCACCTCCAAATAGTTCTGTCATTTATTAGTTATTCGTTCGAAAGTTTGGTTTACAACTCTCCCACCTTCAGTCTTCTGTGTCCGTCACGTTTCATCCAGGTTATCTATTGTGCAGCTGAATTCATTCAGTGTTTATCTTAAATTTTCTGATGTTGCCATGATACTGCATCATTGGCTTTCTCACGTTCAGAACAAATATGTTTTCAGAAAAAAAGGTTAAGAACATGACTTTTTGAGAATAAAGAAATAGACTCTCAATTCAAAGGACCTTAGAATATCTCAGCATCAAAATATATAATAATATGATTTCATAATATTTTTATAAAGCCTATAATGTCAACATCTTTCAAATATAAAAACGACTTCTGTTTTACAAGCATTTTGGACACTGAAATTTCTGTCAAGCTGCTGTACATTTCGTAATCTCACAGGCTATTGTTTAATCAACGTAACTTAAGAGATTTATGAAGCCATTTTTTAACCTATGTCTATTGATACGTCATTTGTCGTATATTGATTTTAAATAACTCAAAGCATTGTATGTTTGCACCGCATTCCAATTTTTATTGTCATACTAAAAATCGCTTTATTTATGTCTGAAGGATTAGTTATTTTCCACTCTTTTTAATTTATTTTATAACATTAGCATCGCACAGGAGTCTCGACTGCTCTCAACGGTCTGGAGCCAAATGGGGCATTTTCTAAGGCTGTAGGTTGTGGGAAGGGGAAGGAGATGGGGAAGAGGAAGGTGCAGAAGTACTTGGCTGTTCATATTTGCTCACCAAACACGGCTAAAGCCATTTCCAAGCAATGTTTCGATTCTGAATGGTAGTCTTTCACCAGAGCGATACTGAAAGTATCTACTATTTCAGAACGTGTCGCAAATATACTATATATTATTTTTAATTAATAAATTTTGAAATAACACAAATTAACTAAATAAAATCAATTTCGCACGCCGGGATATAAACCCGCGACCTCCGGATTCATAGCCGAGGATCGTAACCACTCACGGAGGTCCTCTACCTCATTTGGCTAATAATATTCCTGAACTGGGGTTACTCAAGTTCCACTGACTCCGAGGCTTTTCGGTATCATATAAATTACAAATGAATTTTCTCGAGAACATATTTTTAAAAATATACTTCCTGCTTTGCATTACATCCCCTGACAAATTACTAACTATTTAGAAAAGGTAGCTTAAGAACCAACGCAAAAAACAGGATTAACTTCGACGCTTGTGTGCTTACCTGTAACGATGATAATTAGTGGTAATACCCGGCAGTTGCTTTCTGTGAGATTTTTTTCTCCCCAAATGAGGATGGCAATAAAGGTAATCTCTGCACGTGTGTCTGCCCTTGTCTTCCTACTTAGCTGGTGCATTGTTCCCGGCGTACCGTACAGCCTTGTCGGGAAGAAGATAAATAATGTGATAAATTCAAAACAGGCAAAAAATACAGCGACAGGGATGAGGTTTATGAAGTTGAAATAATATTAAAAAAAATTAAAAATAGAACAAATTTCCCATTTCTGATCAATCTCGTAAAAAACAGTAGTTCATTCCCAACTTTCCTTCAATTCTTAAACTTCCCACGTTCCGCACAACCTGATTGTAGACATCTAGAGAGGTTGATAGTATCAGTATAGCCCTGGTAAAATACCACCATTCAGAATCGAAACGTTTTGTTTGGTGACCATATCTGAATAGCCAGGTACTTCTCCACCTTCCTCTGTCCCATCTCCTTCCCCTCATTCAGCCTCAAACATACCAGTTGGGAACAGCTGGGACTAAAAAAAAACACATGTGTGTACAAATATAAATATAAATAATTCTGCAAAACTACCCACGTCGAGAAAATTTAAGATGTAGATAAGAATAATACTATCCTGATTTCATAAAATAATTTTGAAAGAATTTTTTTTCGATTATAGATATTAAAAATACCCCATTACTCGGTACATTTCCCATAAACTCATACAATTTCCCGTTATCCCTTAATCACCTATTCGAGTGTTCTTGGTAATCCGTTATGTTCACATCTGTCTCTTTCTCTCTGTCATTATGTTAGATTTGTATTTCATGCTATCTCAGTGTTTCTTTATTCTATGTTTTGTTTTGTATCATTGCATTTCTATATATAAACACACAGTATGTATTTTTTGACTAGTTTAATTCTGTACCCTGATGATGCTTGTGTTAAGCGCAACCGTTCAGTGTTAATACAAATTTCATACAAAATAATTACGATTTATAAAACTATATTTTACTCCTTTTGATCCCCTATTCCTTGCGCCACATTACGACCGAAATATGCATTCGTTTATTTAACAATTTTCGTTACAACCGATTACGTATGAGCATTTTTTATAAGGTTCTTTAATCTTAGTCACCAACAACCACATCACCGATCGGAGCAATGCCCAAATAAGCAAGGTGTAGAAAAAAAATTGCTTAACATATTATTTTTGCGGTGTGATGTGAATCAAGCCCAAAATATCTTGAATCAAAGCCAAATGAGTAAACTGCTACTTAATAATAAATAAAATTATATAAATTCTTACAAAATTTGTTTCACCTCTTCAATTATGCAAAATCACACAGTGTGGCATCATTTTCAATTAAATTTTCTTAAACATGTTTCGATACCAATGGTTCCCCCATCAAGATAAAGATATTTTAGTATACTTTGTATCTTGATGAGGGAACAATTGGTTTTGAAACATGCTGATATTTATTTATTAAATAGTAGTTTAAACAATTTTTTAAATAAATACCGTTTTCTTTGCGTTGCTATATTAGAATTATCTCGTGAAATCATTAAAAAATTAAGAGAGAACTTGTCACAATCTTGTCCCAGCCCTGATTGAAGTTCCTAGGACCACGGGAGGTAGAAGATTAAGCTATTGTGTTTACGGAATTCCCATGCGTTTGTGCTAATATTTGCAAATGCACCATTACACCTGAGGTTACACTGTTTTAGTATTTATGGCATTCACCTCCACCCGAGTCTGCATTCCTAGTAGACCCTTTACACTCAAGATAAAGACAATTAAAAGTAGAGATTTAAATAAATAAATCACTGGCAAACTTCTGCTCATTAGTAAAAATAGATATAATATACTTATTTATAGAGGAATTTATTTGAAAAGGGTCATTAGATTTAACACCCCGTGGAAAAATCGAGAAAAATAAAATTATTACCTCGTGAGTGGTTTACTTAAATAATTAAGTAGACACGAAAAAGACTTCATTTTTTCATGCGATCCTTGGCTCTTGTCCCCGAGGTTGTGGGTTCAATTCCCATCGAGTTGCACAGAAAAGGGGATTTTTGTATGATATTATGATTCCAGTATATTTGCGTTTCACTCCAAAGTGGAACACAACCTCAATGAAACTAAATTTGATTGAAATTCTTTAGATGTATTTAATAATCATATACATGATAAATTTCCTACTTCCAAACGTTCGAAAACAACGTTCCTCAATTATTATTTGGGATGAGATTATTTGCTTTGCTTTACGTGCACTGCTGAGCGACAATTACACTCAGCCGCACTATAGTTAGAGAGATTGTGCATTTAGCCCACTGACGTCAAAATTAATAAATATGCCCTAAGTACGATTTCTGAAGGCTGAACGACGGCTGAAGTCAAAGGTCACGTGACCACGTTGCCCATTTTGGCATCAGCTTTGGTTCACTGCCATCAACGTTTATTTCGCGTGATTTTGAATGCGATAAGCAAATTACGAAACATTTACAAAATAGGTCAAACTAAATGCTAACAAAATATTCGTTTTTCGGAAACAAGACAAACCTTTTTACTCACGGTCGCCCCCGACCCCCATAAATTTGGTGTCTTCCCCTTGCGCGTTTCCGCGTGTGATTTAACGTAAATTTAGCTGTCGCTCAGTGAGATTGGTGAAAGCTACAGAGTGAGCGGCAATTCTCGCAATAGGTAGGAACCTAATAAGTTGATGCCACGAGTAGTGATTGGTCACGTCCGTCCGTACTCTTTTTGTCATCAATCATTTTACATTCCGCGAAGCGCCGCACTGATAGGATGATGACAGATCTGATTGCGTAATGCTACACTTATCTTATTGAGCATCAGTCACTGGGCCCTTCATTGGCGCCATGCTTCCTGTAGTCTTCTGGTCTCCTGGTATCAGGGATTGATAAAGGTCACTTTTATCAATGAAACGCAACCATCCCAACGCTAAGCGGAAAATTTATCTGAGCTATAGATTAAATCGCCGACACAGTATTGTCAGAATTTTCCAAGTTTATCAGTTTTCTATAATCTATAAGACCTCCCCACAAATAAGTAGTTCACTTTTGCGTGATATAATTAAAATTATTTTATTTAAAATCCCTTCATTACTGAAAGAAACTGTTCTTTGTCATGAAAATCTAGGAATTAACAACACCCAAATACCGTTGCATTGTATACATATTGGGACCTAGACTGATAAATACTTGTACAAAATTAGCAGATATATTAAATGAATGATTAGTAAGAAAATAGGTCATTTTATTACCATTTACAGGTTTTATGAACAAGTATTAAATTTTCTCTTAATATGTGTCATTATTATGATACATTTCCTGAGTCCATAATCTAGTTTTGATTCATGTTAATATGTGTCAAACTAGTAAACCAAAATAGATGCATCGCATAAAGCAAAACCCAACTAGTTATATCATACTAAAACGTGAGAAGACTAAGGACAAAGTTGAATGAATTTAGTATAGATACCCCGATTATTTCACGTGACATTATTTCTCTAACGGAAACATGGTTAAAACTGTCAATCAACTCAGCAGAGCTTGGTCTACCCTTTCATAAGATCTACCGGTTTGATAGAATCAATACCAGTTCCAGATCCAGAGGAGAAGGGGTCCTCATAGATTTTAACAACAAAATGTCTTCAAAAATACTGAAAACCAAATATTGTGATGTTGAACAAATTTTTATTATGATTGACGGTAAAAATCAAAATTACATTATTACTAAAGAATTGCTTATTGAATAAAGCTTTGAAAATAGTGGGTTTTATATTAAGAGTATGTAGCCAATATGGAAAACATTCACTCCAAAAAAATTGTACAGAGTCAAATAGAGTGCATCTACGACAGTAGTCAATAGAAAGAATTCAAAATAAATTCTTACGTTATTTTATGTCACGTAAATTTACTAAAAATATCAGAACGTAGAATAATTACTGACTTAACTTGATTATACGATATTATAAATTCAATTATTGATAGCCCTGAACTATTTATTATATTTAATTTCTTATGTACCACGTAAATCAACATCGAGGCATTATTTACCTTATTACTGGGACAACTCTAACACTGTATCACGAATGTATACTCCCGTTCGCATACAGAATTATACAGAATTTAGATAATAATCACAAATATATTGGCGACATATTTAAGTAACAAAATATAAGCAAAACTTAGTAAAATGTATTTCGATAAGTAGAACAACTAGTCTAATTGAATAAATTACCTAGCTCTACTTCAAACGAATTTGATTTTTATTCTTAAAAATCATTTACTTTGCGGCTTGTCATAATTATAATATTGCGTATACATTTGTTTTGAATCACTTTAATTTAATGAATATAATAAATTTTAATATATATCTGCTTCGATTTTATTTGCCCAAATATTATATCTTGTTTAAAAGTAACTAATTTTAAGAACAATCTGTACAATTAAAATCTAACTGATTATTCATGGCCGAGATCGCCCTTAATGGGTGAAAGCCAATAACATAACAAAAAAAAAATTAATATATTCCCGACGAGAGAAGAGCACTTCCGAAACCGGCCGAGATTATTATATTTTTTAAAGAGAAGGGGTTCGAAACAAATTTATACATTCATATTATATTTTCTTTTATATTATGTTAAATGATTATTTTATCCTAACTGGTACGTAGGTAATATTAAAAATTATTCTGTGAATTTAATGTCAATCATTCAATTAATCATTAAAATATCTCCATTAAATACTAACTTCTTCTTTGCTTCTGATTATTTATAGTTTTGCAATGCCATTTTTTAATATCTTTAAAAAAATCTTTTCTTTGCTATATTATTATTTGAATTTATATTTACATTGCCGCATCACCGTATAAAATATGCGACTGTTCTAATAAAAAAAAGTTATACGTGTAAAGTCCAATTTGGGCGTAAATAAATAAATTATACAGCCACCCCAACAAAAATGAATTATATCAAATTCCATGTTATAATCCACCAGAGGCTTGTTGTCCATATAGGTACACAAGCACTGCCTACCCTACCTTTCTTGGATTAAAATATTGAATTTAATTTTTTTAAATATTTTGGAGTAAGATTCTTAATAAGAGAATCCAAAATAAAGGGGGCGCGCTAGGTAAAGCATAGTTATAATTAAAATAGCAAATAAGTAAAAAGGTTCGGCTTGTTTACAAAAACCAAATAATTTGTTAAAGTAATAATTTGATTGAGTCTTTTTACAAATGTTTTATAATTTACTTACCGCAGTCAAAATTACACGAAACTGGACGGCATATACGTAGTCACACAAGCACTGCCTAGTGCCCACCCTATCTTACTTGGATGAAAATACTGATTTTAATTTTTTAAATATTTTTGCGTAAGATTCTTATGAAATATTTAGGCTTTAAGTTTGTTACATACGTTTTTATTTTGTAACATAACCTTAACTGTAAATTTAGTATAAAGTTTTGAAAAACAAGCTACCGTTAGACAAACTACTAAAAAGTAATTTATCGGCACTTTTTGCATTATATGTTTGTAAAATTTCTTAAATTAATGAATAAATAAAAATATATATTTATAAAATTTTTGCAAGAAATCACTCGTCACTTTAAAAAATACGCGCGAAGTACCAACGACGAAACGTAGCGCCGCGCGCGCCACATCGACCGCACTATTATAAACGTGTCAAAGGCAGGAACTAATTATGCAAAGTGTCGTACACATCATATTTAAATAGCGACCCTATTATATACATTCAAATGAACGACTCATATGTGTAAGTGTCTGAAAAGCAGTGTTTTTCGGCTATGCCAGCAAATGTAGCAATTAGTTCCATCAATTACTACACCTGCATCGTGAAATAATGATAATTTCACCTTGGCTATTTCAAAATATTATCTGCGTTTATTTATCGGAAAAAAGTCATTTATTTACATTTTGAATACGCGGAGCGGTTATTTGGACATTTGATGTGGCTTAGGTAATCCCAACCAACACCGGCTACAACCAACAGCTTTACCATTCTTAGCGACAACTTGCACGAAGGGCATTGTCTAGGGAGTTTTTTTGTTGTTAATACCAATTAGTTCGCTATTTTTCCTACTGCCTATCCTGATTAAAAACTCTGTGCACGCCACTGTAATAATTCACGGAGGTCGTCAAAATACCTCACTTAACATCCTTGTTGTGATCGACCAACCTCGTTAAATCTAATTTTGTTGCAATTTAACAAACAAAAGACATTTTCGTGTCGGTGTCCAATTTTTAAATTATTATGTTCGTTTTTTAATTATCTTTGTTTACTAACTCTTCATAAAAATCGTAATACGAGTACATACATAATATATATTATACATAAAAACTTTATTGTTTTTATGGGCGAATTTATTACCTATAATTTCTATTTTATGTTCCCTAGCGGCCTAGGTTCTTCCCAACCCTCCTGAACAACTGTTGAATCGATTTTTTTCCTCAACACCGTTCAAATTCACAAATTCATTCTTCCCAACAAAATTCGCGAACAAATTTACGATTAATTTAGGATATCAATTTTTGTGGATTAAGTTCCCCCCAGCAGAAGATTAGTTATAAAAAGTATCAACAGGGCGAAAAAGCGTGAGCGAAATGTCAAATGTCATTTTTAGTTTACGATCTATTTTACGCGATTCAAATATTGAATGATTTATTTCCGTTTTCGAATGTCAAAACATGTTTTAAATAAAACTGAAGGGAACCTAACTTAATTTGCTAATTATAAGCTACGTTTTGTCTTGTTTTTGTACTCATCGAGAAACGTAAAATGTCAAATGTACGAAACGAACAATGTGCTTTCCGGCATTATCAAAAGTCAAGCTAAAACTTTATTCTCAACATATATTTTAACACGCACGTTTGTGTAGTATAAAATGTTTATTTATGTATTAATTTTTAAAACAAATGATCGATATTCACAATACATACAATATTAACTCGACCGTTAATTTAACATTTAACGTTTTTACTTTGATGTCACCTTATTGTCTTAAAAGTGGGCGGCTACTATTTTACAGTGGGCGGGCACCTCCATAGGCAATTTGGGATTATTATTATTGGAAACAGGCAAACAGAGCGAATAGTTAACAAAACACTCGACTGATCGGTCACCGGGTTTGATCATTCGAAAAGTTGGGAAGAACGATCGTAAGTACCTTACAATGAACACCTTAACATTTAAAGGTATTTAGTGAATAAAAAGTAGAAATTCGAACATGGAAATTGATATAAAAATACATGTTCGAATGAATCTTAGATTACGACGTGAGTATGTAGGTAAAGGGGGTTAACTTTATTGAATGAATGTCGCTCAATAAAGTCACACTTGCATAAAATATGCATTCCCCTACTTAAGACCAATGCATTTAGCATTTAGGTATGACCTGGTTCCAATCCCAATCGTCATCAATGCACCGTTGACCTCAATTGGATAATAATTTCATCGGAACGGACTGAAATGCATCATGTTTCGATGCAAAAATTGCCTTCAAATTGAAGCGACGCTTCACTAATACGTTCTCAGAGCAACGAGGTCGGGAGCTGCGGCATCGCCTTGACGGTGGTTTATTCATATTGTAATATTGAAATAAGACAATCTTTCAAGAATCCAATACGAGATAAGCTACTACAATAGATTATGACGTAAACAAAAGGAATTTATATAAAACTTTCAGATGACACATAGCAATGTCGTGATAACAAATTTAATGACAGCTGTGTCCAACACAGATGTGTTCACGCAATGAATCACTGAGCAAATAATACATAGAGATGTACTAAGACGCAAGGAGAAGAATCCAAAATAAGGTGGGTGACCTAGGCGTGCCGTCAATTTAAGTAAAAAGGTTCGGCTTGTTTACAAAAACCGAATATGTTGATAAAGTATTTATTTTGACTCTTTTTATAAATGTTTTATAATTTACTTACCGCACTCAAAATTACACGAAAAAAATGTGGACGACAGTGAACTAGGCTGATTCCAAAATGGGTGTCTCGTGACAATTGCCCCCGGCCGCCGAAATGTTACGTTAAGCAAGTCTTTTCATTCTGACTTCAGTGCAATGAATCTAATTAGGTGAACACTGCGATCATATGAAACAAGATTATTATTGTTCAACTTCTGGAGTGCTCGGTAGGGTGGACATCGGCTGTCAGCCCAATCAAGTTTTACCATTTTCAGCACAAGATATGCTCAGTGAAAAAGTCTGGTCTCTAATTTATGATGACCGAATAAATCAACACGTGTATGTATCGGCACACATTTTAAAAGTGACATAGTGATTAAAATTTTAAAAAAAAAACCGGAACTAACCCAAAAAATCCAATATAACTTAACCAAACCATAAATTTTATTTTTATAAATTAAAAAAAAAAAAAAAATTAATTAGTTTAGGTGAGATTAGGTTTTCTGGCTGGTTTTTTTTTCTTTCGTACTTTTAATGACTTTGAAATGTTGGTGTTACTTTAAAAAAAGAAAAATATATATACTTAATTGAAATACTAGTTTTTCATCATACAAATCAAAGAAACTGTTCGTTTTGATAAAAATAAACCCTTTCAGACCAGAAATAAACGGAAAATCATAAAACATATGCGCCCTTGAGGTGATTTTTCACAAAAACGGCGCTATACAAATCATCCAATTATTATTATTATTATCATTATTAAAAACACATTGAAGAACGATTTTTATTTTTTTGGTGAGGGGCGTGTTTCACTTAAAATTACAATTCAATATTTAATTATAAGAAAATTATAAAAATTATAATTTTAAAATTTACATTAAACATATATATATATATATATATATATATATATGCAAGGAGCGAAAGTCGAGATTAAACACAAAAATCACAAATCAAAATATAAACATGATTACTGCATGTACAAGTAGCTGAAATCCAATGAAGAAAATAGCTATTTGTATACTGTGCATCTTGATGAGGAAAGCTTTTCTTCCGAAACATGTTGATATTTATATATTAATCAGTGGTGTAAACAAAGTACTTCTTATTAAGAATGAAGCTACAAAATAATTACACAAAAGAAAAAAAAATACGTTCAAAGCAAGGTAATACCATCAATTGAAAAACAAAAACAGCCAATTTTTATTAGCTCTGGATAAGTAAGAAAAAATTCTGAATTCTACGTATCTTCAAATATATGCATGGTACGAAAGGGTTACAAACACAAATTGGTTCTGTTATGTAAGAATAAATATTTGATCTTAGTATTGGAAAATTGTATACTGTAAAAAAAAACACAACTAGTTAACTAGGGTAAAGTCACTTCGTTCAAAACATTAAGGCGGTTGTCGGACAACTTCATTCAAAAACATACACTGTAATAGTCATAAACATTCACATTTGCGCACGCGCCGATCTATCATCCGTCTCTCTTCCACACATCACTGGTAAATACCATCCTGCCTTAAAAGCTACAAATTTTCTGTTAACGGTCAGCACCCAAAATACGCACTTTGCAGGTTGCTAACTCGAGAAATACTACAAGTGGTTTATCTGTTAATTATATACGGGTAATTGGTATAATGTATAAGGTTTCAAAAGACAGTAATCCTCAAACTGTAATATTTTAAAATATATCTCAAATACGTACTGGAATTTTAGATAAAACGTTCAAAATTGCTTTCACTGGTTTTCAAACTGGACCTATTTTCAGACATTTTGGGATTTATTTCATAGAATTTAAGGATTACCGTTCGAAGATTATTGTTTTTTGAAACCATATACATTTTCCTAACTACCCGTGTAGAATTTACAGATAAATCATTTGTGGTGTTGCTTGAGTTAGCAACCTGCAAAGTGAGGTTTATAAATAATAAAATAAAACATATAGTACGCTTTGATAAGAACCCGCATAACGCTCGTCTGCAGTATAAACACGCAAGATACATTTATTAATACGTAAATTATCACAAAGTGCAGTTAGGATTTCATGAATGCGGACACCGCCGGTCACAAGTGCAATGAGAGTAATTTCCGGCAGCTAAACAAGGGTAATTTCTGGACGCCTACATTTAATAAAACTCTCCGTTTTTAAAGAGGATACCACAAGTATATGTTTAATGTCTCGTCCTGTTTGCAGATGCGGTGCACGTGCGTGATGCGTGTTGATTTAATTCGTAACCCGAATTTACTGCTTATTCATATTAATGTTTTTACACGATGCTTTTTTGTATAAATTTCATACATTCGTTCATCCATATGGAGAATAGGACTTATTTATCTATTTTTGATACCGTTTTTCGTTCAGTGTGGCGCGCAATATTTGACAGCGAAGCTGTCATTGTTTTACATAACTGTTATTTTACGTATTCTGTGGAAATGTTGCGTGTTTATTTGAGAATATATTTAAAATGTTGTTAAAAAGATTACAGGTAGGTAAGTGTTTGTTACTGATTGTGAACGCGTGTTTCCGTTCGGTATTATAAATTTCGCCTATTGGTATATACTCGCATATATATATATATATATATATATATAGAGTTGACATTTTTCATATGAGAATGGGTCGCTTCTACGACTCGTTCTTATGTCCAACAGCTCGGCTGTGGAATGATCTGCTGGCCTCTATGTTTTCTCCGTCCAACTACATGGGTCTCTTCAAGACCCAAGTTCACTCCTTCCTATAATAATAAGAGTAAATTTCTATAGCGCAGTTTTGTGAAGGTTCACCTCAAGTGCGCTTTCTACTAACTAACCTAACCTAATATAATTGTAAATAACAGATATACTACATAGTTCTGTTATTATAGTATATATGCAAATTAAAAGTATGACATAAAATATTCATGAGCAGGTATTATAATATAACAATTTAGAAACTAAGGGTGTAAATAATCAAATATAAAGTAGGTACAAATAACAACAGAGCAAGAGAATATTATATGACATTATATACATGGTTTTTCACTGGATACTAAGGGAATTAAAAAACTAGGGGAGAAAAAAGACCCCCCACACAGCATCCCCAAAGATGATATAGGCCTTGAGGGAAATTATTTCCCTCGGGGTCTCCTGTGTGGAGTTACTGTGAATTTTTTTTTTTTGATTTTTACATTTGTGACACATACTTTGGTATTGCCATTTTTCGTCTCAAAATATTATTTTTTCTTTAATGGCAACTATATCTGCAAATCTGTATGACATTATAGTTATCAAATTAATTATCGTGTAAAACAAAGATTTTCCTTTCATTTGATATCGTTTATCGATTAACTTAAAAGGAATCGTATCTTTATGAAGTCGGGGTAGCTTTATAAAAAGCTAATAAATAACCATCACGCCGTTTCACCGCAGGGGTAGGCAGAGAGGATGGACCGCCAAACAACTCGATCTTGGCATACACTTTTTGCTTCATTCACTTTCATACAGCGTCTCACACATTCTCTTCTGACATGGTCCGACTCAAGTATTTGATTCACTTGATCGTGCCATGTCTTCCTCGGACGTCATCGGCTTCTTCTTCTGCTAATAAATAATATGTTCTAAAAAGAAGTGGCAGAATATTTGCGCAATGTTGATAAGTACCATACCGGGATGTTTGTATTCCTTTGTCGAAACCGATGAAAATAATAGTGTTCTTTTACTCAGAAAATGTTAAACAATTCCAAAACTACCCGATAATTGTACTTGCCTGGGTATATGTATCTCAAATAATCATGTTTTGTCATAATTTTATGCCTGGCTCTAACTGCCCTCGTAACAGTACCTATACAGTTTAGACGCTGTGAGTTGTGACTACTTCATTTTTGATGATATTGTACAATGTAGACAGGTACATCACAGTTATGTTTGTTTTCCAGAACTAGTTTTTCTATGTCGTTGTTTTACAAGTTACGATGGTGATGTTTAGATATCCGATTACATGCATTTTGGTATTTTAGCTGACGAGACTACGACGCCAGTGACCGTTGTATTCCAATTAATTTATTTAATAAATGCACGTTAAATTAACAGTTATTTAATTTTTTAATTATTAATTATTTTTATTGAGATTTAAAAACCTCATTTTAATATTTAATCATTGTAGAAAATAATATTATCATAACCTAAATGAAACTTGAATACGGAAAAAATTGACAGAAAAAAAAAATTCAGTCACATCTGAAAAACTTAAACAAAAAAACTGAAAAAGTACTTAACATGGATACGTTAAAATGTAAATTAGAAGTAGAAAATTGGCTTGATTTATATCAATGTTTGTTGTTAAATGTTTGAAGAAAAATTATCTAAATTCATAAATGACTCAACAAATAATGTCATATCCAAATCCAAACTACCTTACTTCAAACCTATAAAACCATGGATAACTCACGGTTTAATAGTATCCGTACGTCATAAGCAAGCTCTTTATAGATTAACTAATAAACAACCAAATAATGAACATTTACAGAAACATTTTAAAGCATATAAAAATAAACTCTCATATATCATAAAACATACAAAAGAAAGCTATTACAAACAGAAGTTGATACAGGTTGAAAATGACAAAGGAGTATGAACGATTATAAATGAGATAATGGACAAAAAAAGTATAAAAACAATGAAATCATCACTATTATTCATGATAATTCGAAAACATGTTGCAAAGAGAACCCTTTAAAAGCTGCAAATATATTTAACGAATTCTTTGCAAATATAGGAGAAAATCTTGCCAATCTCATACACAAAGATCCAAATATAACAATTCCAGACTGTAATGTTGATGTTAAAATAAAATGTCAACATTTCAACTCACCACAGAGGACGAAATAGTAACTATTATAAACGGCATGAAAGGAGGCTCTGCCCCAGGTTTTGATAGAATTACAATTAACATTTTAAAAAATATTAAAAACAAAATTTCTAAACCGTTAATGCATATAATCAACACAAGTTTGCAATGCGGAGTATTTCCATGTAATTACAAACAAACTACCATAACTCCAATATTTAAGTCTGGTAATCCTGAAGATGTTAATAATTACCGTCCCATTTCAGTAATCTCAAATATTGCAAAAATTTTTGAAAAACTTGTAAAAAAAAGATTTAACCAGTTTATAAAATGTAATAGCATAATTCACGAAAATCAATTCGGCTTTATGGAAAGTAGAAGCACACAGGATGCAATTTCAAAATTAACTAGCCTTATTCACACTTCATTAGATAAATCACTAAAATGCCTTGGAATTTTTATAGATCTCAAAAAAGCGTTTGATAGCATATCTCATGACAAACTTATAATTAAATTAAGCAACATTGGAATAAATAGTACAGCTCTGGAATGGATAAAAAGCTATCTTTTCAAACGTCCTCAAGTGGTAAAAATAAACGAGGTACTTAGTCATAAAAAAACAAGTAATTTTGGCATACCTCAAGGTACAGTACTGGGACCTCTACTTTTTATCATCTATGTAAATGACATATTCATGCAAAAGCTAAACGGAAAAATAATATCTTATGCTGACGACACTGTCATAATAATTGAAGGTACTGACTGGAATTCTATTAACAAGCTAGCAAATACTGATATTAATATATTAAAAAATTGGTTCGATAATAATCTACTCTCCCTTAACACTGGAAAAACAAATTTTATTCCTTTCTCTATCAATAAATTTAAATCAAAACCAGAAATAAAAATTATAATACACCAAAGTAACTGCAACAGAATCAATTGTAATCAAACATGTTCAATACTTAGTCCAACTTCCAAAATTAAATACCTTGGTGTATATATAGACCAGCATTTTAAATGGAAAACACATATTTGTGAACTTGTTAAACGAATTAGAAAATGTATATTTATATTTATAAGACTAAGAAATATTCTTAGACTAGAAAACCTAAAAAGAGTGTACTATGCAATTGTTCAGTCTATTTTACAATATGGAATTATTGGCTGGGGGGGAACATATGATAATATTTTAAGTCCACTTAAAATAATTCAAAGATTGATAATAAAGGTAATTTTAAAAAAACCATCATCATTTTCCACTGAAAAGCTTTTTACAATATTCAATGTACCTACAGTAGATAAAATTTATAAAAAATATGCAATTATTCAAATCTTTAAAGAAAAAATGTTAAATAAATTACAATTTAATATATCCGCAAGGTATCAGCAAAACATTAAAATCCCGCCATTCAATACTAAGCATACGCAAAACACATACCTATATCTAGGAATAACTTTTTTTAACAATCTGCCATCTGATCTTAAAATTATAGAAAATATCTATGAATTTCAACATAGATTAAAAAATTACCTCAAACTACTGTAACAATTTTTTTTAAATTTTTTTTTATTTTTATTATTATTAGATTTTTTTGTCTTTTATTATTATCTTCTCTTCTTTTCTTCTACTTTCTTTTCTTTTTCTTTAATACTATTACTAGTGATAAATTTACACGACAAATTCATATTTTCCTGCTATTGTACAACAATATTTCAAGTTATGATCTGATTAATTAAGCGATAATCACTCACCAAACACAAGAACCTTGTTTCTTTATGGTGAGGAATAGCTATATTATATTTTTGTTACACTATATGAATCATGTCTTATTTTTATATACTCTCTGTAAAAAAAATTATCATATTAAATAAAATAAAAAAATAAAAAAAATCTGGGACTCGAAGCAATTGTTTTCGTTAAGAACTACGAGTATATCATTATAAAGATATCTGCCAATAATATGGGATTAAAAATGGAGAATAATATTAACAAATCTTGAATTTGAGATTTGATGTAGATGAAGATGACACAATTTTAACTGGTCTCATTAGCTAAGTTGGTTAAGCGGTTGCCCCGGATAGGCAGAGGTCCTGGGTTCGAGTCCCAGATGCGTCTGAAATCTTTTTATTTTCTGTCGTTTTTTCCGTGTTCGTGTTTCATTTAGGTTATGTTAATATTATTTTCTACAATGATTACAGTTATTTATCTAACAGTTAAATTGGGAACATAACGGCCATGAGGGTTATAGTCTTGGCAGGTTAAATACGTAAATGCACATCATCCGATGTCTAGTGCTGGTGAATTTGTTATCGCAATAATAGCAATATTTTTACAATCGAAACGATTTATCGCTTGACCACGGAATTGACAATAATCGTACAATACTGACTTTTGTCACCTTTAGAGTATATAATCGATCAATTTATAATCATCTCTAATATGTCCATTACTATTACGAACTAAGATTCTGCAGTGCATACCAAATCCATCTGTTAAGTTGTCCAAATTCTCAAAAATACTAATTACAAGCAGGTACTGTCAGTTATCAGGTGTGGCAGATTGCATGCATTACCCAAAAAGAACATGACTCTGACAAGTGTTTGGAGCACGCGTCCCTCCATCGACCGCCAGAATAATAATGTCATAATATGAGTTTGGCCAAGTACTAATAGTCCATCATCCTGTCGCGAAATTATCCGTCCTGCGCCTGCGGTGAGCCGGTGAAGTAATCAGGATGGACATTGGCGCCAGAGACTGCTGATTCTCGGTGACGCACTTCCGCCCGGTGACTGACGCCTTTGCACGTGATCACACGTGGTATTGCTGTTGTTTGTTAGATAGATCAATAAAAAAGTGTTTATTATGTTATTGTACAGGGCCAATTTACGGTTTGGTTAACCTAACCTCACCTACTTTTTTTATGATGTTCTATTTTGTTTTATCTGGTTACCGCATATATTTGTCATGGTATATTATTGTATTATATGTTATTGTCGTTTTATGTCAGTTAAACACTCAGATTCAGTGCCGGTTCGTGGCCTATCTCATTGGTGGTTCAATCAGAGATTAAAAAATTCCTTCTAACAATATAAAAAATTCTATGTTACTCTTTTCCATATTACACATATTTTTTCCTAGATCTAAAGGAATTATCATCATATCACTGAACCAGAAATTAGCGACCTAACAACAACAAAAAAAGTTCGTGGCTAATGAATAATATGGGTAAAAATGGAGAATAATATTGACAAATCTTGAATTTGAGATATGATATCGATGAAGATGACATAAATTGAACTAGTCTCATTAGCTAAGTTGGTTAAACGGTTGCCCCGGATAGGCAGAGGTCCTGGGTTCGAGTCCCAGATAACTTTTTATTTTCTGTCGTTTTTTCCGTTTTCGTGTTTCATTTAGATTATGTTAATATTATTTTCTACAATGATTAAATAATATAGATACTATAATGTCGTAAGTTACAATAAATAATTTTAAATACGAAAATCACCATTTACGTAAGACATAAAATTAATAATCATCTGGATACACTGAATTCTTTGAGGGAAGCTTCGCTTCCGAAACATGTTGATATTTATGTATTATACAGTACAGTGGTGTAAACAAAGTACTTCTTATTAATTTTATTAATAATGACGTAACATAATAATTATACACCTATTGAAGAAAAAAAAACTTCAATACTAGTTTTTAAAATACAAAAGAGTCACCTTGAGTACTTATAACGACTGGATTTTTTTAGCAGCAAATTTGAATGGAGCGCTGTTTTAAGTGTGGAAAAATTACGATACGTGTTCGTTTTAATTTTTTAAGGAAGTTCACTGCAAAAAACGCACGTTAAAGAAAACCACCGCTGCTCAGATTACACAACAGTTCATTTTTAAAATATTATCCTAATAAGTTTGATTTAATGGAGCCAGGCCTTTTAGTGCCTTCCACGCCACATTTCGAGCAGAAGTCAATGTACTACGTTAACGAAGAAGAAGAATGATAAGATTACAATGTTTATTTTCCGTGTATTTAGCGAGCTACTTTAAACACCCCACGTAGTCTATTCAATAACAACCCTTACGGAATACAAAAAGGCTGTGAATAGTAACATTCCACTTCAAAATGACCTTGCAAACTTCCACAGAATGCGAAAGACTGCTCTTATCACGATACTCCCCCGAAGAGTCGTGGCAAACTTAGTGGCAGACCTCGGACGTGAAAAACAAGCACCTTGTTGTAGACCCTACTATTAAATTGCCAGGATTCTCTCTCCCTCGGAATACGTGGACCTCATTAAACCGCATCCGGTGCAGTCACAGCCGCTATGTATATGTGATGCATAAATGGGGCCTAAAGGATTCCGAACTCTGTGAATGTGGACATATTCAAACAACAGAACAAGCCATAGAAGAATGTCCCCTTCACCAGTTTCCCTATGGTACATCTGTGCTGAACCAAGTGACTCCCGATACCGTCGATCCACTATGACCTCCACCAACTCTCCTCCACCATACGAAGAAGAAGTCCGTTAAATTATACATCAGGTAGGCCAGCATACCAACTAGTTCAATCTGGAGACAAAAATATCATTGCTAAACCAGTAAACTATTGCATCACGAACCTAGAGCAGATATGGGAATAAGGTGACAAGCATCATACTGTTTTCCATTTTGATCATCATTTTCCATTTTAGTAAATGATGATCTTATAGGCACCACTGAATGACGAGAATATTGACGATCCTGAAGAGAAATTATCGCTGAATAAAAATAACTTCCGTAGAGTAATAGTATACGCATTTTACCGTAAGTCGGGATGTTAAACCCGAAACTACCCACATGAACTTGTACAGCTTCGATTATACCTTTAAATGGACTGTAACAACTAACGACCAAATTTTAATGATAGATTTGGTTGACTATAATATAGGCTAGATGAAGGTTACAAAGGAATAATGATTTAATCATTAAAGAATTATTTTATTGTAGTTTTACTTTGAGGTTTTTAAACATCAATAAAATAATTAAAAATTAAAAAAATGGAACAATGATTAACCAAGCACTTACCGAATAATTTCCATACGAATAACCACCTGCTCCCACGATAGTAATAACGATTTGCTTCTGGTCAAACGAGAGCACACACTTCAAACTGTCAAATTACCGTGTTGCCATTAAAAAAACAGTAGTGTTAGTTAGGGAAAATAGGGCCTGGAAAAATAGCAATTAAGGTATGAATTAAACACATTTTCATTTCAGAACCTTCACCAACTCGAGAGGTTGAAGGTTCCATTCCTACCGAAGCATAAACATCAAGGGTTCTTATGATTTCCTATTCCTAAAATTTCTGCCAGTCCAGGTTTTGTGATATTGACTGTTAAGCTCGATGGACTAAACCATTT